>ONZH01008738.1:0-152093 GCA_900303285.1 Rhinella marina
GAAGAACTTCGCTGCTGCGAGGAGGTGCATGATTATTTTTTGAATAGATTTGATATGGTCCTTGAAGGGTAAGTTAAAGAATCAAATGAAATTTTTATTCTCTGACCTGTTAGAAAGGTGCATGATGTAATCTGTAGTGAATGTAATCTTCTTATTAGTGGCTGTATGTGTGAGATATAACCTCCCTTCTGATCCTCAGCTGTGTCATGTGACCAGCACTCTGACCCTCCACATAACACAGAATCTTATGTGTGGACAGGAAGTCAGTTTCTCTCTGTATTCCTATGGGAGCCTCAATGTCAGCTTCATAGGAATGAATGAGAAGTAACTGACTTCCTGTCCTGGGTCAGTTGGAGATCAGAGTGCTGGTCACATGACACAGCTGAGGATCAGAAGGGAGGGGATAACTCATTAATACCATCACAGGTAAGAAGATTGCTACGGCTACAGTTTACATCATTTACCTTTCTAACAATTCAGAGAGAAAAATGTTTTATAGCAGTAGTTAGTAAAAAATACATTTTCTGGTTTCAGTGAGGTAGGTGTTATATGTCCAAATGGGATGAGAACTGGGCAAGACCACCAAATATGTATGTCACTTAAAGGGGTTGTCTCTCACTTCAGCAAATGGCATGTATCATGTAGCGAAAGTTAATACAAAGCACTTACTAATGTATTGTGATTCTCCATATTGCTTCCTTTGCTGGCTGGATGCATTTTTCCATCACATTATACACTGCTCTTATCCAGGGGTTACGACCACCCTGCAATCCAGCAGTGGTGGTCGTGCTTGCACACTCTAGTAAAAAGCACCTGCCTCTCTGATGGCCGGGATTGTGGGAGCGTCATAGGCAGGCATGGGCAGCAGCTCCCATCCTGGCCACCTCGAATCTGCTCTGCAGAGGTGGTCGTAACCCCTGGAAACAAGCAGTTTATAATGTGATGGAAAAATGAATCCAGCCAGCAAAGGAAGCAATATGGAGAATCACAATACATTAGTAAGTGCCTTGTGTTAACTTTCTCTATATAGAATAAATATCATTTGCTGAAGTAAGAAATTCCCTTTAAGGAGGGGAACCATTTGTGCAGTTTCACTGGGGCAGTGTACCATTGTGTGGAAGATTTTTGTAAGCATTTTCTTGATCGCACACACAGTGGAATGGTCCATGGAAAGCTCTGAAGATGGTGCTTAACCTTTGTGGAGAAAAGGTTAAAGGGGTATTCCCATCTTACAGATGTAGTTTGTATAGTTAGATATAGCCATACCAATATTATCACTAATAGAATGTATTTATATAAAATGTACCGTTTAGAAGACTTGTCTATTTGTATAGGCATTATCCCACACACATCAGTCAGGCCGTTGCCCCTGGTTACGGCCACCATGGCCATGTAGTAGTGGTGGTCGGCTTGTTCCTGTTCAAACCCGCTCTGAGGTAACTGCTGTATTGTGAACACACATTACATGAGCATCCGGAGACACATCTTAGGTTTGTAGCATCCAAAACGCAGAGAAATGGATCCTGTTCCAAGATCGATTCATCACTATGGAGCAGGATCCGTTTATAAAGTCTGCGCTTTGGACGGATCCTGACCATTGTGTTTTGGACTGGTAGCGTCTAAAACGCAGATGTGAAAGTACCCTAAGATGTGTCTCCGCATGCTCATGTAATGTGCGTTCACAATACAGCAGTTACCTCAGAGCGGGTTTGAACAGGAACAAGCCGACCACCACTACTACATGGCCATGGTGGCCGTAACCAGGGGCAACGGCCTTACTGATGTGTGTGGGATAATGCCTATACAAATAGACAAGTCTTCTAAACTGTACATTTTATATAAATACATTCTATTAGTAATAATACTGGTATGGCTATATCTAACTATACAAACTACATTTGTGAGATGGGAATACCGCTTTAAGTCTTTTTCCCATATAGAGATAAATGCCGATGTCAGTGGTGAGCTCTCCCCAAGTAAAGTGTTATATAGGGAAGAAAGTACTTGTAGGATACTAAGAGTAACTTCTCATCTGTTCTTACCTGGTGGGATCTCTTCCCAGTCCTTCCTTTGTCATGTAGAGCATTATAACTTTAAAAAAAAGTATATTTTTGACAGTGCTAATATGAGTTTCCAGTCTTCGAAGGGCAGTAAAGAGTTATCTGCATACAGGAGATGTAGGATACATACAGTAGAATTTTGACCACTTACTTCCTCCTGCATAAAACTTGGTAAGGTCTGTTATAAGGCCAGAGGTGATGGCTCTGGGCACGATGTGTCCATGTCGATTGTCCATATCTCAAGAGCTTTCTTGGTTAGTTTGGTTGAGCTGATGAACTTCATGTTGATATCTATACAGGATGATAATTGTACTCTAGAGTAAATAGGATGAGTTGTTGTTGCGACCCAGAAGTTTTGGTCAGGTTTCCTCAGCCAGTCAATTGTTCTGGTGAGGATGATTGCGTGATAGTAGAGCAGAAAGTTTGGGTCATCCATGCTTCCCCGGTTCTTGGGCAGTGCTAAGGTCCTAGAGATCCACCTAGGTCTTTTTCTCAATCTGAATATATTTGGCAAGAAGACTTTTGTCACCTTTACGGTTAATATGTAAAAGGTGTTGTTGAATTTGGGTTGTATTATGCTCTTTGCTAAATTCTTTCGTCCCAACCAGGAGAGGAAGGAGGGCCGGGATTTATTTATTTATCATCAGTACATTTTGGGAGAGGTTTATAGTTGAGGTCATGTAATTCCTTACTTTTATGCCTTGATACTTCATAAATTTTGGTGGCCATCTGAAGATATAGAACTTCCAAGAACTTCCTAGTTCTTCCAATGTGGTCAAGTTTATTTTGAAGTTTTACAAGGCCGATGGGAAATTCTTTTTTTCACATTACACATAATACTTATTAGAACTTCTGCCGATGCAGCAAATGATCAGTGCTCACTTCAGTACCTGTTCAGTCAGGACACTGTCTAAAGGCTTGAATTAAAGGGGTCATCAAGGATTTTTTTAAAAATCTCACTTGCTCCCTTCCTGACCTGCTTAGAGAAACATACTTACTGGCTCCCGCTTTTCCCTGGCACCCAGTCTGTCTACACTTCTGGTCTTTGTTTGTCAACATCCATATGAATGGGGTCACATGCACAACTGCAGCCAAGACTGGCCTTAGTAGTGATGTCTACCTAATTGGCACATGCCGTAGCAGTGAGGTGGGGTGGATTGCTCTTCAACCCAGCTGTGATACGATTCCATAGTTGGTACAAATAGTTGTCAGGACAATGGAAAGTAGACATCCCTATCTGGTTCCACTCAAGGGGAAAAGTTGGGGAAAGTGTGTCATGTACATGCAGTCTGTGAGTACATTTACAACATTGCATTTCATAGAAGACAAAGACATTGGTTACAGTGAAGGATTTCCTTCATTAAAGGTGTGGGGGGGGGGGGTAGAAAAGTGTGTATTCTGTAGATCTGATGGGTGCAGTTATCTCCATATGTCTACTAACGTCAAGTTTTGCAAGTTACAGTATCTTAACTTTTATTGCAAGGTATGAAAGGAAAAGCTTTGTGTAGAAAAGTTGAACACTGTCCAAGAAGAACATACCAAATAAGTCACCCCCAAAAGTAAGGATGCCTTCTATAAAAGCAAGGATGAAATCAATGGTGCTTGTGTAACACCCCAGAGTGGTGTTACCTCTCCTACATCCTGCTCCTATCTGTGTCTGCTAAAATAATGTCATTCTATGCATTTTATTCCAGGACCTGCAAAAATGTGTATATCTATACTAATGTCATGCAACTGTTTTACTATGTAATGTGCCTGGTGTACCAGCAGGTGGCAGCAAACAAGGCAGAGCTACTGTGCAGTTACTCAGAATGGACCTTTCCATGCTATCCTGATCCCCTTTGGAGAGAAGTGGACTGTTCCCACTTCCTGCAGTTAGGATGGAGATCTAGTCAGAGCCAGTCTAGAGTACCCCTTGCTAGGGGAATGCTGTGCAGGAGTGTGCCAGCCAGAGCACCTTCAGCTCTGGTGGCCAGTGAGGCAGGATTACAGAGCCTCAGCAGCCAGGAGGAGTTTCCCTGGCATAATACAAGTCAGACCTAGGAGAAAAGTGCAGCCTTTGCAGCCATTTGAAGTAATCCAAGTTTACAGCTTGTCAAAACAGCAGTGAGCTACAGAGAAATAGAGCAGAGGATTTTGCCTGCTGATTTATATGCTAAAACCTGCTGGAAGCCAAGATAAAGCCAGAAGGGAGGCCGCCCATTGCACTTGTCCCTGGTTGTCTATGGTTACAGAAATTTTGGCTAGTAGACCCTTGATTAAGAAAATGTAATGGCCATCAATTTTTATTTAAGGAATCCTGTAAAATGAGGAGCAGATGCTTGACCATGACTAGAGATACTCCTCTGGAGCCCTTAGGAAGTAAAAAATTCCAATGTCCTTTCATAATTCATAATTTGATGTTTTTGTATGTAGAAATTGCATCTTTTCTAGGAGTATCAAATGTTTTTTCAGGATTTGGTCCATTTTGCACATCTGCTGCCTCATTCAGTACCCTGACTATGTTCTTTGCTCTTCCAGTCCCTGGCTTGTGTACTGTACTTCCAGCTGGGTCACGAGAGCTGTTTCAGCCATTTTCTGACCTGTCTCCGCTGCTTGTGGACACATTACTGCTGAGGTCAGTTATTGTCTGCAGAAGTGCATGTGACCCCATCTATAACCCAGCCAGAAGTAAACAAGCCAGGGACTGGAACATGCCGAATGGGGCCAGGGTGCCAGATCGGGAAGCTGGTGAGTGTGAGTCTTTCATTATGTACCACATGTTACGGGAGTTCATTAAAATGGCCAAAATCCAGAAAAACCCCTTTAAGGTATTTCCATTCTTTCTCTAGAGGCAAAATAGTATTTGAGAGCATGCAGATGGTGAGTAAACGCCCCAGACATTTTGTGCATCTATGAAGTGTTGTAGCTACAGCTTTTAATGTTAGGGTAGAGTGTGATAAGGGGGGGAAGAGATAGAGGGAACATCAACCGAGGCATTGTTGGCAGATGTTTGGTGTTTAAAAGAAAGTAAAGTACATAGCAAAACATCTGAAAGTGAAAGCCTCCATAAACATCTCATCTTCCTCTTGTGGAGCACTTAGTGATGGGCTGATGCAAGAAAAAAGGTAGCAGACTCACTTCATAAGGCAAAGGCCATTAAAACATGCCATCAAAGTCTAAGTCATTAAGAGATGAAACATCAAAACCTAGCTTTTAGCCTACTTGTCCGGCACAATGCGCTAAGAAAAAAAAGCAAAAATGAAAATGGCGTTGAGTGAAAAATGTTGATAATGTTAATGGTAACTATTAGGTTTGGAAAGTAAAAGAAGAGACATCTGAATAGACTACAGAGACAGGTCTCATTTTTGCAGGTTTCATTACTCTTTGACCTAAATGAGGAACTTAAGTTGAAACAAAGTAAAGTTAGATTTCATAACTTTTTAACTTAACTAGCCAAAACTACGTAGGTGCTGGTCTAAACACAGGTGCAGATCTTTCCCATAGACCTTGTCTCTTTGTAGCCTCCTCTCCTGGTTTTGGCTCACAATCACTGATGGAAATCACTGACCAAAACACTGACATGTGAATAAAGCCTAAGTTAAAAACAAGAACTCTCCAAATGATACCCAAAATTAGTGTCAGTGCAAGATAGCATAGAGTATTGTTGAAGAACCAACTCTTTTGAAGTCTCTTGCTATTATTCCTCACCAGGTGTGATCTAATGAGGCAGATGGTGTCTTATGGAGCCTGCGCCTCAGGCATTGACTCTTTGGTGTGTAGACTGTTTCCCATGGAGTGGGTTGAGGAAGAAGCTACCAGCCCGTATCCCAGTGTATTGGCTCTGATCTAACTCATTGCAGACATCTTGGATATCACTTCAGTTTCTTTCAACGATTCTCTTTCCATTGTTATAACCAATGGAAATAACCATTGCCACTTAGTGCGTCTTTAGTGCTGCTTTAAAGGATTAAAAAGGTCCTGCATTTATTAAAGGGCTTCTCCGGGAATTAAGAAAATGAAAATACTTAAATATTACTTTATGATAAATATATTCCCAAATACATTTCATTAGTTTTAATGGCTCATTTTGTCTGGGAAGCAGTCATTAGAAGAAAAAGAAAATGGCCGCCGTCCTATTAGTACACACATAACCTGTCCTAAGCACACAGGAGGACAAGTTACTTCACAACACTGAGGTAAACAGCTGCCTCATCCTCCTCTCTGCTCTGCTTGTCAGGGTTTATGATCCTGAATACAGGTGAATTTCTGTGGGAGTGGAGAAGATGATGAGACATGGGAGGAGGGTGAGGTGTGGCTAATGAGCAGCAACATTTGTATGCAGTCTCTATTACCACGGCAACAGTCTGCCCTGTCCATCCTCTCTGTACTAAATTCCCCAGAGATTTGGCTGGTTCTTATCAGCTGTATTCAGAATCATAATCCCTGACAAGCAGAGCAGAGAGGAGGATGAGGCAGCTCTTTAGCTAAGTGTTGTGAAGTAACTTCGAGCAAAGCGAGCAATTATAACTAATGAAAGGTATTTCGGAATATATTTATAATAAAGTAATATTTAAGTATTTTCAGTTTCTGAATTTCTAGAGAACCCCTTTAAGTGTTGAGGTCGCTGGGTCCTGATATATGGAGATTTGTCTAGCCTTTATGCAGAATTTATTTCTTTTATATGGGCGTCCAGTAAATTACATATAATGTCACATGGAGGGTCTATGGGTTTGGGTTTAGGTTGGAGTGACTCGTAACAATTACTAGTAAAGGTATTGTAAGTCCTCCCTACCTAAGAGGTCAGAGAAGATTTGGGGAGAACTTTGGATCCCTAAATGGGTATTTGTTGATTTTAATATTGATGCTCTATCCTGAGGATAGGCGATCAATATCTCATTAAGGAGGTCCGACACCTCACACCCCTACAGTCCAGCTTTTTCAGAGTAGCTCCAGTGCTGGAACTACACAGCTCCACCCATTGTGTAGTCGATGGAGCTGGTAACTGCAGAGCTTCTTCCATGGAAGCCAATAGTATCCATCTCCATTGGAGCTGTCTAGTTCTTGAGCGGACTTCCAGCTACCCTGAAATGGCTGATAAGCAAGTGTGCCTGGTGGTGAATAGGGATGAGCGAACCCAAGGAAGTTTGGGTTCACCGGGTTCAGCTGAACTTCAGGTCAAAGTTCGGGACCCAAACTTAACCCGAACATTCAACTCAATGGGGACCCGAACTTCATTTAAGGTCCTTCTATCTTCATTCAGCAGGACCTGGGATGACATAATCGTGCTTATCATGTGGTGAGCGCGGTGACATCATCGCAGGTCCTTTTGCAGGTTCTGCAAAAAGAATTAAGAAGACGCTGGAGTGGATGAGGTGAGGTTTTTTTATGATTTTTGACCCCTGGATGGCCATTTTATTTAGCATTCTGTCTTAAGAATGCTATTATTTTCTGTTATAACCATGTTATATATAATCACCTGAACACCGAACTCGAACCCGAACTTTGCAGTTCGGGTTCGCTCAACTCTAGTGGTGAACCCTCATCAAACAGCTATTCATGGCCTATTCTGAGGATAGACCATCAATATCTAACTAAGGAGGTCCGACTCCTCACACCCCTACAGTCTAGCTATTTCAGAATAGCTCCAGAGCTCCAGTGCAGAGCTTCTTCCAAGGAGGCTAACGGCCACCAGCTCCATTGGAGCTGTGTAGTTCTGGACCAGACTTCCAGCTACTCTGAAATGGCTGATAAGCATGGGGGCTTGGTGGTGAACCCTCACCGAACAGCTATTCATGGCCTATCCTTTAAGAACTTAATATAAAAGATCATGGAAGCAACAATACTCTGATCAACTTCTTACAATTGTCAGAATCACAGGACCAACTTAATACTATGGGGTCCCAAAAGAAAAGGGAGTAGGGATGAGCGAACCTGTGGAAATTTAGCTTAGCCAGGTTCGGCCGATCTTCAGGTCAAGGTTCGGGTTCAGGACCCAAACGTGACCCAAACTTGACCCCGGACCCCTTTGAAGTCATTGAGGACCCGAACTTCACTTTATTATTTTCTGTTATAACATGGTTATATCGGAAAATACTGTAATAGCATTCTTAAGACATAATACAAAAGAATATGGCTAGTGATGAGCGAGCATGCTCGGCCGAACTTGCTATTCAGGCCGAGCATGCAGGCGCTCTGGTCCACTCGGTGTTCAGCCGAACACCAAGTGAACTCGAGCGCCATGCTCAAGTCCCCTCCCTGCAGCAAGCCGGATTCCTCATGACCCCCAATGCAAGTCAATGGGGACGGATCCGTTCTGTGTAACACAATAGTAAATGGATCCGTCCTCCATTGACTTTCAATGGAGTTCAAGACCATCCGTCACCTCACCTTTCCCAGCAGCTCCCTCCTCCCTCCAGCAGGTGGCGCTGTGGTGAAACTTACCACTGTGCGCGCCGTCTTCCTGCTGGGTCAGGTCGGGAGCTGCTGGGAAAGGTAAGTTTAAACCCCCCTCCCCCCAGTATCTGTGTATTTTTTTTTTTTTGGGGACCCGTGTAAACCAGACACACTCCCCTCTTCCGAGCGGGGAATGCCTGGTTTAGTCCCATTGACTTTAATTATGCTCGAGTGCTCGAGTGCTCGAGTGCTCGGCCAGAGCCCCCAGAGCACACGAGCACCTGGGTGCTCGATCATCACTAAATATGGCCATTTAGGGGTTATGTGGTGAGCGCAGTGACGTCATCGCAGGTCCCTCTATCTTCATTCAGCAGGACCTGTGATGACGTCACCGTGCTCACCATATGGTGAGCGTGGTGACGTCATCGCAGGTCCTTTTGCAGGTCCTGCTGAAAGAAGATAGAAGACACTTCGGTAGCGCGATCACATGGATTTTTTTACTCCTAAATTGCCATACTCTTTTGCATTCTTTCTTAAGAATGCTATAACCATGTTATAATGGAAAATAATAAAATGACCCGAACACTGAACTCGGACCCAGACTTCAGTGAAAAAGTCTGGACTTGGGTCTGGGTAGCCGAACTCGCAAAGTTCAGTACGAACTCATCCCTAATAATGAGGCCCGCCTTACCATGTACCATTTCCAATGCTGAAGTCTTCTCATGTGATAGAGGAGCCTTTCCACCCTTTAGGAACAGGGCCATAGAAGTGAACCTTACCTCTATGGATACCCAATGTAATAACACAGTAAAGTGAAGATAAAGTCATAGCACAACATCTTACCCCAAATCAGAAACCAAATACATTTCTTTTTTATATTTTTGGTCACTAATTTCCAGAATACAATTTTTTTTGAAGCCTCCATATTCAGTTTGGTAGCCACAATGACGAAAGTGCAAAACCAGGAGATGAAACGTGACGTGACCTTCTATTTCCCGCAGTTTACACAGCTGTGCGCGTTCCCTTTCATCCTGCAGTCTCAAGTAATTGCCACCGTTACGTTCCTAGGGCATTGCTGCTCTGATGCCCAGATGGAAACTTTTCACAGGCGGAAGACAGGTTCCAATGGGTCTATTCAATGTACTGAGCAGGGCCGAGTGCTGGACATCAGAAGGGGGATCAAATGAGGCCTCATAACATGGAGCCCAACTCATAGACAAGCAGCATCCCTCTCATTGATTTCACTCCAACCCATTCTAAATATGCTGTGGATAAAAAATGTATTCACCCCTCTTGTCCTTTGATGTTTATTCTGAATTGATGAGGATTTAATGAGGCTTTTTTATGCTTTTTGTCGAGAAAAGACTCTTTATTGTCGAAATGGAACAACTCTCGGCAGCTGCAATGCATTATTTACGATCATCACAATTCGTAAAAGCCGATGCATAAGTTTTCACTCCCCTTTGAGTTATTATAGAGTAGAAGGAGACTTTGGCAGCAATTATGACCCTGAATCTAGTGTGGATAGATCTCCATGGGCTTTCTACACTTATAATAGAGGTGCGCAATCTGTGGCCTGGGGGCTGAAGGTGGAACACCCTACCTCAGCCCCCAACCGTCAGGACGAAGACATGCTTGGCCATATGTTTAACTCCCAAAGGTGGGCCCAAGCAACTCTGTACACCTTGCTCCTCCTGCTTCTTCTGGGAGCTCATACGTCTCCTTCTTGATTGAAAGGGCCAGAACCTTGCATAGTCATCTTGCCTAGCCATGATTGTGATCACGTCATCATTAGGTTCCATAGAGGCAGAGGCATTGTGCCAATGTAGCGCCATTGAGTGCCACATAGCCTGGAAAAGAGAAGGCAGAACCATCCGCAAACTACGTCAGTCTTTTGCTTGGGGTTCCCGGGCTGTCTCTGCCAGTCGGGGATCTGACTTGCTCTTGCTAAACTGCAGAAGAAGGAACATTATTGAAGAAACACCAAAGGGAGTTTCTGCAGCTTCAAAGCCTTTACAACCCAACAGTGGGTGGTCACCAAGAGGATAATAGAGTTGAGCTGCAATTCCAGACAAAACCAATGCACAGGCGTCACTAGAAGAAGACAGCCATGTTTTTCTAATCGTGGAAACCACTTTAAACTATCCATATAATATCCGGGTGAATTGTTCTTGCCCATCCCACTTAACTAAAGTACAAACATGTACACGTAGTAAAATATGCATGCATACATACAAGTACATGCACATGAATACCGACACGTTTGCTCGCCTGTATTATCTGTCGACAGAACAAATTACGAGGTGCAAGCAGACATTTTATTTATACGTATGACATTTCCAGAGCGGTGCTGCAATGTACTTACACGTCTTTGATTGATTGAATAATTACTGCGTCTCCCCAGACAGTTATTTGTTGTTTTTGTGACAAATCATTGCTGTTTGGAAGGTGACAACAGTAAAACATCCCTGTTTGGTGTCATCTCGTGGAGGTGTGATACACAGTGATAATTGGGTTTTCAAAGCTTGTATTGTTCATTTCGCCACTTAATAATCATCTTCTTCTAAACTAGATATAGGCGAGACAAAATCAGATCCGCTGTGTATATTTTGTTTTGCGCCATGAGGACATTGTCATTTGATATATTTACTCACACTCTGTGGAAATATTCATTAAAAAAAGGAGTATAATTAAAACGAAACATCTAACAAATAAAATGTACCAAAAAAGTGAAACAAGGACAAAGAGAAGAGGACGGATAAAAATGTAATGAAATATAATACAAAAAGAAAAAGCAATTAAAAAGAAGAGAGGACTGGTAAAGAAAAAAACTTGAAGTATGATACAAACAAACAAGTAAAAACAAGAAAAAAGAAGACTGATTAACAAAACATGCTGTAAACTATAATACAAAAATAGAAAAAGAACTAATAAGAAGTAAAATGTACAAAGAAGGGAGGATTTAATACAAAAATAAGTACAAAGAAGAGAGGACAGATAAAAATGTAATGAAATATAATACAAAAGGAAAGAAAAAACAATTAAAAATAAGGGAGGACAGTTATACCAAAAAAGTCATAATATACAGTAATACAAAAAAGTAAAAACAAGTAAAAAGAAGAGAGGACTGATTAATAAAAAGTGTCATAAACTATAATACAAAAAGAAAAAAACAAGGGAAAAGAAGTATAATATAGAAATAAGGGAGGACTGATTAAAAAAAATCATTACATTTAGTACAAAAAAAATCTAAAAACAAGTACAAGGAAATGAGGACTAATAAACAAAAAGGTCATCAAATATAGAGATGAGTGAAGTTTCAAAGATTCGCTTCAGTGAATATTCGCTGAATTTTTAAAAAAAATTTGCTTCGGATAAGAATTTATTTGGTCCAAGTTGCTTTGCTTCTATATGCTTAAAGCTTTGAACGTTAAAAAATATTTGTTATTCTGGTAGTTTTCTCCGAACATTCCCACAGAAATAACGAACATACAGTCTAAGAATTGTTAAAAGTACTCTACTTGAAGAACTCCCGCAAAAATTTTATTCCATGTCCTGCTAGAAATGTATGTGATGTAATCTGTAGTGAATGCCATTTTCTTACCAGTGTCTGTATTTGTGAGTTATATCTCCCTGATGTTTCTCATCTGTGTCATGTGACCAGGAATCAGACTCACCAACTCACACAGCATCTTATGTGTGGACAGGAAGTCTATTTCTCTATGTATTCCTATGGGAGCCTCACTTTCAGTCTCATAGGAATGAATAGAGAAGTGACTGGCTTCCTGTCCTGGGTCACTTGGAGGTCAGGGAGTTGGTCACATGACCCAGCTAAAATTAAAGAGAGAGGGCAAACTCATAAATACAGTCTCTGATAAGAAGATTGCATTCACTACAGATTACATCATGCACCTTTCTAACAGGTCAGAGAATAACATTTTTAGTGGGAGTTCTTTAACTGAATATGTACGCATGAGCGTATAGTCCTCAGAGGCAGAGTTTGAACATGGCATCCCGTTCATCTGCATTTAGATCTGCAGAGCTGAAGCATATGGTGAAAGTGTTGGACCGCCAGGATTATGATCTGCATTGTAGCACACACCGACACCCACCAGTGTCGTACCGGATCCCTCGTCTCCATAGAGTCTGAATCCCCACCAACCACCGCTTCCGGCAGTCCAAACACTGACTGCTCTCTAAAAAATCCTCAGGGAGGCTTTACTCTATATCTGCTGGATTGTGTGGTGGGTTTCAGCCGGCTTTTATTTGATAAAACACAGAGGGGACACCACTATGAGGGGGCACTGAAGGAAGAAAATGATGGGCTTCGCTGGAGCGGAACGGTGCAGCAGGAGGAACGCTCTGAGTCTGACCCCTGGCTACATATGGATACTGTATCAGCAGATGACAGCAGATCATCTGGCTGAGACTGAGATGAGCGTGCCATCCACTCCACTACCTCATCCACTTTCTCCTCTACAACAATTTTGCGCTTTGGGTTAGCCTTGTGGAACAGTGGCCAACTACTAATAATGCTACCACTGGCAGCTGCGCCTACATGCCACTGTTACCGGCCAGTGCCACTTTGTTTTTATTTTTTTGGTGCTCGAGGTCTGGCTGTAAGTGGAACCCTTCTGCTTTCCAGTGCCATACATTTTCAGTTGACTGTGGCAGGCAATCAGGTCATCTTTGTCCTACTCCCTGTCTCCTCCCTCCCTCACCCTGCCTGATTAATACTAGCCCTGCCCTAGCCCTGATATCTCTCTGTAATGGTGCCCAGAACAGAAGACAGCTCTCTGTCTTTCACATGAAGCTCTTACTGTCAGGTGAGAAGCAGGCGCAGCACAAGTGATGTTAATTGTTAACTCAGCCTATGGTGCAATCAAAGCAAGCCCCCCCCAGGTCAGGTGACCAGGTTCTTCCCGGGCTTTTTGCCGCTCTGAAAACCTAATGTCGCTACAAGCCTCCCTGACCCACCCACTGCGAACATTCCCGCACAAATAACGAACATACAGTAAAAGTATGCTACTTAACTGAATACGTACGCATTAGCATACAAATTATCAGATGCGTACGTAGCGTTACCATGCAAAAGATTTAAGAACATTTAAGAAGATTCGTACGAAGCAAATCTAAAAATATTCGTATTCGCTTCGGTGTAGGAAATAACAAAGGTTCGTAATGAATATATGAAGTGGACAATAGATTCTCTTATCTCTAATCAAATATAATACAAAAATTAAAAAAAAAGTAAAAAGAAGCGTTCACTGAGGGAGATTTATCAAGACCAATGTGTGCTACATCAGTCTGGATGTCCCCTGCACTGTCAGAGGATGAGCTTAGTTTATGGCGAGGTGCAGGACCTGGCAGCTCTGAGCTGTGCCGATCAGTTTTCATCTTTTCCCCATGTTTGTTTGGGTTTCCTTTGAATATTATCCCTGGTCATTTAGAGATGGGAATTGGGTTTGTGGTCATGTTTCTGGTGGGCTGAGGCAGTGAAGAGATTAATGGGTGGTGGAAACCCTGGTGGTCAAGGTCTGTGATGGGGTTAGACAGTGCCATTCCTGGTGGTCTAGGTTAATGAAGGGTTCAACTTTTTGTACTGAAGACTGCAGGACGTCCAACAAACTATGATCGTAGGCTGTTCATACATACAGATGCTGCTTCATTAGCCAAATGCAAAGCAGCTCAAACAGTCACAGACAGATCCTCTTTGAGTCGCTGACTGCTATGATGTCTGTATTATATGAGCAATCCTTTGAGAGGGAGAAGGGAGGGTTGAAAGAAGCAGGAAACATGTTTCAGCCCATAACCCCCCCCCCACCCACCCCCCCCCCCCCCGGGCCGCTTCCCCTGCTGAGCCCTGTACTGGTGAACTGGCTGCACAATCTATATGTTCACCCTTGACAATACCAGAATCATGGTCGAAAGGCTGGCCGGGGCCAATGCAGGGTGAGTCAGAGGCTGAATGCAACACCGTCTTATACATTATTATAATCATTTCTGTAATGATAGATGATGAAGGCAGTAAAGGTTCTCAGACTCAAGGTTGCAAAGGTGTTTTTGAAGAAAATGTACTGTATTGGGTAACATTCGAAAGACCAATTTATCAGGGTCTCTTTTTCCACCTTACTCTTGGAGATGCAGGTTCTATATGTGCTGGAGGCTCAAATGTGGTGGCAGCTCTTCTCCAGTATAGAGAGGGACACTTCTGGACCATCACTGGAGCATGAACCTCCAACAGTGCCACTCGAAGGCTTATTTGTTGAGCATAAAACCAAACTGCCAGCAATATACATTATATCTCAAGTTCATCAAATCTAATAACCACTTCAAAACTGTAAATTATATCAGAAATACATAGCCATATGAATGACCTAAAAAATGCCTTTGGCACAAGATCTTATAATTAAACCTACAAAATTTCCAGTCTGCATTATAATTATGAAAATACTTTATTAAACATATTAATTATAAACATAATTGTTATTTCCAATTGGCATGTTTTCACAACATTTCACATAAAAAAATTAGTAAAAAAAAAAATCATTAACACTGTAAGGGGTTCTCATGAAATTAAGAAAATTAAAATACTTAAATATTAATTTATGATAAATATATTCCCAAATACCTTTCATTAGTTATAATGACTTGTTTTGTCTGGGGAGCAATGATTATGAGATATAAAATGGCCGCCGTCCTATTAGTACACACAAAACCCGTCCTAATCACACAGGAGGACAAGTTACTTCACAACACTGAGGCAAACAGCTGCCTAATGCTCCTCTCTGCTCTGCTTGTCAGGGATTATGACTCTGAACATAGATAATAAGATCTCCAGCTGAATCTCTGTAAGAATGGAGTCCATGAGGAGACATGAAGTAAAGAGGAGATGAGGATGTGGGTAATGAGCAGCAGCTCTTGTGTGCAGTCTCCATTACCACAGTCTGTCCTGTCTGTACTTCATGTCTCCTCATGAACTCCATTGCTACAGAGATTCAGCTGAAGATCTTATCATCTATATTCAGGAGGATAATCCCTGACAAGCAGAGCAGAGAGGAGGATGAGGCAGCTCTTTACCTCAGTGTTGTGCAGTAACTTGTCCTCCTGTGTGATTAGGACAGGTTCTGTGTGGACTAATAGGACGGTGGCCATTTTGTTTCCCCTGATGATTGCTGCCTAGACAACATGAGCCATTATAACTAATGGAAGGTATTTGGGAACATAGTAATAAAGAAATACCGTATTTAAGTATTTTCATTTTCTTAATTCCTGGAGAAACCCTGTAAGTCTTAATTTTTCTATAACAACATTTGGCATACAGCCTCTTCCTTGTACTTCTCCATTTCTCCATTCTAAACCCAAAAACCTAAGAATTTTTGTACTAACCATAGGCTGGCGCGTTTTACATCTCCTGAGCCTCTTCTTTTTTTTCTTTTTCATTTTTAATTCTGAGAAGCCGAGGTTCTTAGGAGAAATCAATCCACACAATTTATTTTTAACTTCTAACTTCTTAGCGTCCATTGATTTTATCTCGGCGATCAATGACTGAAAGAACAACTCATCAGAGCAAGCGTTGGCCTGATCCAAAGACTATCGAGCCAAACATTAAAAGCGTATTATAAAATGAATAGTATGAAGATGTTTAATGATAAGCTTGATCAAACTGGTTATACAGGTAAGTAATATCCATTTGAGCATGGAGCGCGGATCCCGGATCCTGTTGGCTGGGATGTGTTCATTGTCAAGTCTTGAAGAGTCCTGATGTAAGGTCTACGCTATATACACTACACTGGAATGCTCTCTGGGAAATCTTCCAGGGGATAGTAAAATATGAGGACCACAAATCAGTGCTTCTCCCTAATTCAGTGAGAACTTGTCCGCGTCAGGGAAAATGATTCACTTTACCTCTTACTTTGTCTGCTTTTCCACGCCAACTCATTGTGAGGGAAAGCTCCTGTCTTTGTCCTCACACGAGTTCAACCATTCAACAAATTCCTTGCAACTTTGTGTCTAGAAATATTCAAGAGAACAGAAATATTAAGGACATGGAAGATGGTGGCACAAAAATGTTTAAGGATTGGGAGTGAAAATTTAGGATTTTCAGACTTCTTTGATTTTGGAATTGAATTAGCATTTTCAAGGGGTTGAGGGTTTATCATTGGGGTCAGCAATTAGCTTAAAGGGGTTGTCCAAGTTATTTTTTTGTCCTTTGTATGTTTCTAGCTAGGCAAATGTAATGTTTTTTTCAATGCACTTACTTTAACTTCAGTGGCCCCTTTCTCAGATTTCACTGCGGGTCACATGACCTGTGATGTCAGCTTCTCTCCCTGCTCTGCTGATGTTTCGTGCACAAACCTGAGAGATCAGATAAGAGTCTGTACACAAGACATCACTGTGCAGGCCACGCCCCCTGCACTGCCGGCTGCTGCTGCTCTCTTCCTGGCTCTCTTTTAGATACGATTTTTACCCCTTCAGCCAGCACAGACTCAGGGCTGAAGGCTGTACTCAGCAGCTGCAGGCAGTGAGGAGACAAATGCTGGGCATAGGAGCTGATAGACTAGAGAAGATCTGTAGGGTATTGCAGAAGAACAGGTAGGGTGAAGTTCCTGTGCGCATCAGCAGTGTCAGTGTACAGCTGGGACTTGTAGGTCTACACATATAACATGCTGCTGAGTCTCCCTGCAGGAAGACATGTCACTCAGGGCAGCACTTGTATTCACTCCCTTTGCAGAGCAGGGGGAGGGTCAGAGATTGCTGTTGCATGTAAACAAAGGGCCAGAAAAGAACCAGGGAAATGTGGAAATATAGATTTTTTTTTTGCCTAAAACTTGCTTAAAGGGGTTGTCCGGGTTCAGAGAAGACCCGGACATACCTGCAATTTCACCCAGGCAGCCTGCCTGAAGAGGACATCGGAGCATCTCATGCTCCGATGCCCCCCTTGCCCTGCGCTAGATCACGCAGGGCAAGGTCTCTTTTGTATGTAAACACTCGCTGCCGGGCGGGTACTTCCGCCCGGCAGTGAGTTCGGTGACGTCACCGGCCTTATGGGCCGGCTTTAGCGCTGCCCTAGCCGTTTTACTGGCTAGGGCAGCGCTAAAGCCCGTCCATATAGCGCCGATGACGTCACCGACTCACTGCCGGGCGGAAGCCTCTGCCCGGCAGGACCGGTACGTCACCGGAACTGGCTATTCCTTTGCCCTGCGCTATTAGCGCAGGGCAAAGGAGGGCATCGGAGCATAGGATGCTCCGATGCCCTCTTCAAGCGGGCTGCCTGGGTGAAATTGCAGGTATGTCCGGGTTCTTCTCTGAACCCGGACAACCCCTTTAACTTAGTTATATATTGCTACCCATCAGATTTACAGCGCTATATATATATATATATATATATATATATATATATATATATATAATTTATTTTTTTCATAACTCGGACAACCCCTTTAACTGTCCGGGATTGATGCATTCTCTGCCTCCCATTCACAGCAGCATGAAGAGTCACAATGAAAGGAGTTTAGATTCCCATATGATCCATGTAGTCATCTGACCAGTAACCTCATAAACACTTACGGAGATTTTCCTGTTGCAATTTTACTAGACTGAATTCTCATTTACATCCGAGGCTCCAGGTTTCATCATGCATGATGGGGAAACCAGCATAGCATGCATCATTATTCTCCCTGTCTAAATGATGAACACCATACTGGAATCTGACAGACTCCATTGTAGGTTGACACCATCGTTTTCCACTCCATCAGCCTTCAGATTGGTGAAGTAAATAACAACAATTATCTTATGACATGACCCCTTTAAGGGGGTGAGATATATCAGGCAGCAAGTACAGTCCATTGTGGAGGTTCATGTGTTGGTTCGGGAAAAATGGTCAAGTTTAAGGATTTGACCGACTATAACAAGGACCAATTCTGAGGTGTCAGAGCATCTTCAAAATGGCCGGTCTTGTGATATGCTCTTGGTATGCAATGGTTAGAACCACCCAAAAGTGGCCCAAGAAAGGACAACCAAGGAATTGGCTACAGAGTCAAGCACGACCAAGACTCAATAATGTATGTGAGTAGTGAAGACTAGGCTGCATGGTTCAATCCCACAGAAGAGTTACTGTAGAGTGAATAGCTGACAACATTACTGCTGGTGATGAAAGAAAACTGTCAGGACCCACAGGACATCTCAGCTTCCTGTGTATGGGGCTGTGTAGTTGCAAACTGATCAGAGTGCCCATGTGGTACTAAGCCTTGGAGCAACACAAGAGGGTTGCCAGGTCTGATGAATCATATTACATCATGTAGATGGCTTGGTACTTTTGTGTCACTGACTGGGGGGTAGAGATGGCACCAGGTGCACTATGAGAAGAAGACAGCCTGGTCTGACGAATCATGCTTACATTATGTGGATGACAAAGTGTGTGTATGTCACTTATCTGGTGAAGAGATGGCGCCAGGTGCACTGTGGGAAAAAGACAAGGCGGTGGAGACAGTGTGATGCTCTGGGCAATGTTCTTCTGGAATCCTGGGGTCCTGGCATCAAGTGAATGTGACACGTAAAGCCTACGTAACCATTGTATAGACAAGTAGCCCCCTTCATGGAAGTGACATCCCCTAATAGCAGTGCACTCTCTCAGCAGTATAACTCCCGGCCACACTGCAAAAACTGTCCAGGAATGAGGAACATGATGAGATCAAGGTGATAACTTGTCTCCAAATTCCCCAGTTCCTCATTCTGCTCCTCACCTTTTTGTCTTTTGTTTAATTTGCATTCAAACACTAAGCATAATAAATGATGAAAAAAATAATACAAAACTGCTCTACTCCTCCAAAATACAAAAAACTAAATATAAAAAAGTTGATGAATTCTAGATCCTCCTCTGTGCCGAGTAATATGACAGCACTCTATGCGCCTTCTAGAGTCTCACAAAATTATAATAATTAGACTTGAGCAAATCGAGCTTCGGATGATAGATCCAAAGTCGATTCATTAAAGAACTTAGTTTGAAATTTGTTTTCCGTACAGCATTAACATGTGCGAGATGTCGGTGAATGACTTTGGTATTCCTATCTGCGTATTTAAAAACATTTTAAAACAAGAATATGAAGTGGACTTTGGTTCTGAGGTACCACCCAGTACCAACAGCGACTTCGGATTCCTATTTTAAAATGTTTTTAAATATGCAGATAGGAATACCGAAGTCTCGCACAACTTCAGCCGAGACGGAGCCCATGCATGTTAATGCTGTATGGAAACGACATTACAAACAAAGTTTTTGAACGAATCAACTTCGGATCTATGATCCAAAGCTCGATTTGCTCAAGCCTAATAATAATCAACTAATAGAAGACAAATAATCCCTCAAGGCATGTGACTAGGGATGAGCGAACCCGGACTGCAAAATTTGGGTTCGTACCGAACTTTGTGATTTTGGGTACCCAGACCCGAACCCAGACTTTTCCACTGAAGTCCGGGTTCGGTGTTCGGTTTTCGGGTGACTTTATTACTTTCCATTATAACATGGTTATAGCAGAAAGTAATAGAATTCTTAAGATAGAATGCAAAAGAATATGGTCATTTAGGATTAAAAAAACGAAAACAAACTCACCTCATCCACTTGATCACGCTGCCGCAGTCCAAACCTGAACCCCATTCAAGTCAATGGGGACCTGTACTTCACTTTATTATTTTCCGTTATTACAAAAGAATTTGGCCATTTAGGGGTAAAAAAAAACAAAAAAAAACAACAACTCACCTCATCCACTTCCGCAGTGTCTACTATCTTCTTTCAGCAGGACCTGTTATGATGTCACCACACTCACCACGTGGACCTTCTCAGGTCCTTCTATCTTCATTCAGAAGGACCTGCGATTACGTCACATCACTCAGTACGTGGTGAGCGTGGTGACGTCATCGCAGGTCCTTCGGCAGGTCTTTCTGAAAGAAGATAGAAGACACTGCGGAAGTGGATGAGGTCAGTTGTTTTTTTTTTTTTTTTTTTTTTTTAAATCCCTTAATGGTCATATTATTCTTTTGTTATAACATAAAATAATAAAGTGAAGTTCGGGTCCCCATTGACCTGAATGGGGTTCGGGGTCAAGTTTGGGTCCCGAACCCGAACTTTGACCTGAAGTTTGGCCTAACTTGGTGAACCCAAACTTCCACAGGTTCACTCATCCCTACATGTGACCCTATATATTACTAATATGGATATATTGACAATGGATCAAGAATATAAAAAAAAATCACATTTAATGGAACAAACTAAAAATATAAAAATATAAACTAAAAATATAATAGTAACATTTTTATTTAATATTTTTTAGTTTGTTCCACTATATGTGATGTTTTATATATTCATTATTGTCTCATCTACTGTCAATAAATCCATATTAGTAATATACCACATAGGGTCCTGTGCTTCGAGGGATTACTTGACGTCTATTAGTTGATTATTTTAATTTGCATTCACTATTTATCACTCAAAAAGTTTGGAGTTCAATTGGTCATTTACCATAATGATTTTCAATGTTTCACGAGGCTTGTGTCTCACCCATATTAAATCAAGCCGAAGCAAGCTTAGAAATATATCGCCTATTCCCCTCGGAGACAGCTGCAAATTTGATTGCTAGTTATAAGAATCACCTCCAAAGCGTTGAGAAGCCATCGCTCATTGGTCGTCTAAGTAACAGAATTCTGACTGTGTCTGCCCGCACTTGAAAAGCGGAGATAAAACAGCTCGGAAACTGTGACAGAATAATCTTGGAAAGACAGATGTGTGTAATGGCAAACAGATTTGTCCAGAAAGATTCATTCCCCTTGGCCTGAGGCCCAATTAAACCCGTAAAAGCAAAATTCCAGAAAATTAGATTAATGAGAAAGTCATTAGCAGGCGAAAAGCTAGATAATTTTGCAAGAACACGACTGATGATCACAGAGCAAATAATTGGATGACATTCATTAAATCTGCACTAAAACACGGGATTTAGTCGAAAAGCCATACTAATCCTAGGATTTACAATTTTGGCTACTTTTCCTTAAATTGTATTTTTAATGGAAACGCATTAATATAGCCTTTCACATTATCTTTATTACAATACTGCGGCTCGTGCGGCTGGGCATTGACAAATATTCGCAATGATGTAGAAGAAGACATCACCTGTATCTCGAGGAGCGTTAAAGGGGCAGACTTCCAGTGCCTTGGGTCTGGAATTGTGTAAGACATTTTAGTAAAAATTATATATTGTAAAATTTTTAATTTATTTATTTACTTCAATACCGTATTTCTGTGAGATTTGGGGAAAAATAGACTTTACATGACTTAGGTACGTAAAAGTTTACACACCTAAAAACTATGATAAAAGATATATAGAAAAGATAACATACAGCGTAAAGTACCGCATTTTTCATCCTATAAGACGCACCGGCCCATAAGAGGCACCTAGGTTTTATAGGAGGACAATAAGAAAAAAAAATATTTTTTAATCAGACCTCTGGTCAGACGACCAATCAGACCCCCAATGTTAATCAGACCTCATCTGACAGCCCCAATAAGACACCCAATGTTAATAAGACCTCAGATTAGACCCCTAATCAGACCTCAGCTCAGACCTCAATGTGAATGACCCCCAATCAGACCTCAGATAAGAGCCCCAAGCCTTTTATCAGCCCCCATATGCCTCAAATCAGCCCCCAAGCCTCTCATCAGCCCCATCAGTCTTATATCAGCCCCCATGCCTCTTATCAGCCCCCTATATGCCTCTTATCAGCCCGCATCAGTTTTATATCATCCCCCATTTCCTCTCATCAGCCCCAGCAGCTTCATATCAGCTCCTAGGAGTCTTTTATCAGCCCCCATTACCAGTGCCTCTTATCAGCCTCCAGGAGTCTTTTCAGCCCTCATTGACAGTGCCTCTTATCAGCCCCCAGGAGTCTTTTCAGCCCTCATTGACAGTGCCTCTTATCAGCCCCCAGGAGTCTTATCAGCCCCCATTACAGTGCCTCTTATCAGCCCCCAGGAGTCTTATCAGCCCCCATTGCCAGTGCCTCTTATCAGCCCCCAGGAGTCTTATCAGCCCCCATTGCCAGTGCCTCTTATCAGCCCCAGGAGTCTTATCAGCCCCCATTACCAGTGCCTCTTATCAGCCCCCAGGAGTCTTTTCAGCCCTCATTGCCAGTGCCTCTTATCAGCCCCCAGGAGTCTTTTCAGCCCCCATTACCAGTGCCTCTTATCAGCCCCCAGGAGTCTTATCAGCCCCCATTACCAGTGCCTCTTATCAGCCCCAGGAGTCTTATCAGCCCCCATTACCAGTGCCTCTTATCAGCCCCCATTACCAGTGCCTCTTATCAGCCCCCAGGAGTCTTATCAGCCCCCATTACCAGTGCCTCTTATCAGCCCCAGGAGTCTTTTCAGCCCTCATTGACAGTGCCTCTTATCAGCCCCCAGGAGTCTTTTCAGCCCCCATTACCAGTGCCTCTTATCAGCTCCCAGGAGTCTTATCAGCCCTCATTACCAGTGCCTCTTATCAGCCCCCAGGAGTCTTATCAGCCCCCATTACCAGTGCCTCTTATCAGCCCCCAGGAGTCTTATCAGCCCCCATTACCAGTGCCTCTTATCAGCCCCCAGGAGTCTTATCAGCCCTCATTGACAGTGCGTCTTTTCAGCTGCCGTTGCCTCTCACTAGCCCCCAGTGCAGTAATATCAGCCCCCATCATATTGAATAAAATAAATAAAAAAAACTTACCTCTCCTGCTCCGGACGGCGCCGCTCCTCTCCTCCAGCGCAATCTTCTTCATCTTGCCGCCGGCAGTACTGTTACCTGATGCGCACAGCGTGAGGTCATAGAGCGCCCTCACGCTGTGCACAGCCAACAGCCGAGCGGAGGACCAGGAAGCGGTGAGTACAGAGTCTTCAACGCTTCCTGGTCCTCCGGTGCTAATGAGCGCTTCCATAATGGAAGTGCTCATTAGCATTTGCCCCAAAAGACGCAGGGGCATTTTTTTCCCCACTTTTGCGTCTTATGGGGCGAAAAATACAGTAAGTAACAGTCACCAAAGTTGTGAACAAATGAGCGAGCTCCACATTGACCAGTTCCCAACATGATACCTACCTGACATTCATGTGATACAAAGAGAGGTAGTGGTAGAAAGACACATCTTACCTTGATGATGTCCTCAATGGAGCTGAGCTTCTTTGTTACATGCCAAGATGTTTTGTAGCCTCCTAAAGGTCTTCAGTGTGCAGTACGCATGTCCAGTTCCTTCATACTTCAGGAACTCCAGGTACCACCATGCACCACTAACCAACTACATTACAAGGAACTACAGGGGAGAGAACCATTAATATACTTTGCTATACAAACACATTGGTTATTTGCAGTGTTATCCTGGACACCAAGAAGCTATGATGCCATGTCGACTTGGCTGGTGCTTTGGGTTCCAGCCCAATGATAGACAACATCTGCATGGGGCTTGTATGTTCTTGCCATGGTTTGATGGATTTCCTGGATTTCCTCCAGGTTCTCCAGTTTTCTTCAACACTCCAAGAACATGGTGACAGGTTAAACAGCTTCCTATAAAATGCTCCTAATGTGTCTGAGACATAGAAATTGAAGCATGAGCCCCCCAGGGAACGGGTAAAAATTCAATGGAGACGGTCTGTGGAAAGTACTACAGAATATTTTGGCTCTATACAAGCAACGAGAAATACATTTCATGAAGGTAACGTAGTTGGGAAGTGAAAAGTTGAAAATGTATTGGCATCTGCTCATACAAGTATATAGCTGAGTTCCAAAGTTGGCCATGATGTTTGCATAAATGAAGATTGATGAAGATAATCCTTCTGTCTGGGCTCCTCAAGCAATTGGTTTTCAAGCAACAGAAACCCCTAATCTAAACATGAATTGGACGTAATCAATATATTTTCTATTTTGATCGAAGACTAATAGGGCATATTGGATGTTTCCCAGTTACTCTTCTGACAATGAAACATTTTTGGAAGTGTGCAGCTTTCACAGTTTTATGTGCTGGATTTACATGATCATGTATGAAGACCACTTGGACCTCCATATTACTAATTCTGGTTAAGCTTGAATGTGGAGTTCAATGTGACCTGTTCTTAATCCTTCAAGAAAGTGGGTTTTACATACAGTGCTTTGCGAAAGTATTCGCCCCTCTGGAAATTTTCAACCTTTTGCCACATTTCAGGCTTCAAACAAAAAGATAGAACATTTTACATTTTTGGTGAAGAATCAACAAGTGGGTCACAATTGTGAAGTGGAACAAAACTTATTGGATCATTTAAACTTTTTTTTGTAATAATAAAATTGAAAAGTGGGGCGTGCAAAATTATTCGGCCCCCTTGCATTAATACTTTGTTGCGCCACCTTTTGCTGCGATTACAGCTGCGGTCTCTTGGGGGATGTCTCCATCAGTTTTGCACATCTAGAGACTGAAATTCTTGCCCATTCTTCCTTGCAAAACAGCTGGAGCTCTTTGAGGTTGGATGGAGACGTTTGTGAACAGCAGTTTTCAGCTCTTTCCACATCTTCTCCATTGGATTCAGGTCTGGACTGTGACTCGGCCATTCTAAGACCTGGAGACCTTTATTTTTGAACCATTCCATTGTAGATTTTGCTTTATGTTTGGGATCATTGTCTTGTTGGAAGATAAATCTCCGTCCTAGTCTCAGGTCTTTTCATCCAGAATGGTCCTGTATTTGGCTCCATCCATCATCTTCCCTGTCCCTGCTGATGAAAAGCCCAAACCATGATGCTGCCCCCACCATGTCTGACAGTGGGGATGGTGTGTTCAGGGGGATGAGCTGTGTTGCTTTTACCCCAAACATATCGTTTTGCATTGTTTCCAAAAAGTCTGATTTTGGTTTCATCTGAGCAGAGCCCCTTCTTCCACATGTTTGGTGTCTCCCAGGGGCTTGTGGCAAACTGTAAACCAGACTTTTTATGGATATCTTTGAGAAATGTCTTTCTTCGTGCCACTCTTCCATAAAGGGCAGATTTATGAAGTGTTGTACTGATTGTTGTCCTATGGACAGACTCTCCCACCTCAGCTGTAGATCTCTGCAGTTCATCCAGAGTGATCATGGGCCTCTTGGCTGCATCTCTGATCAGTCTTCTCCTTGTTTAGAGGGACGGCCGGGTCTTGGTAGATTTGCAGTGGTCTGATCCTCCTTCCATTTCAATATGACGCTTGCACAGTGCTCCTTGGGATGTTTAAAGCTTGGGAAATCTTTTGGTCTCCAAATCCGGCTTTAACCTTCTCCACAACAGTATCAGGACCTGCCTGGTGTGTTCCTTCGTCTTCATGATGCAGAACCCTGAGACTATCACAGAGCAGGTGCATTTATACGGAGACTTGATTACACACAGGTGGATTCTATGTATCTTCATCAGTCATTTAGGACAACATTGGATCATTCAGAGATCAGAGATCAACTTCTGAACTGAAAGGAAATGGGACGAATAATTTTGCACGCCCCACTTTTCAGTTTTATTATTACAAAAAGGTTTAAATGATCCAATAAATTTCGTTCCACTTCACAATTGTGACCACTTGTTGTTGATTCTTCTCCAAAAATTGAAAATGTTATATCTTTTTGTTTTAAGCCTGAAATGTGGCAAAAGGTTGAAAAGTTCCAGGGGGCCGAATACTTTCGCAAGGCACTGTATATGCTAAGTTATCCAATGTCATTGACAGCTAGCAACAGAGCAAAAGGTTTTTGTTAGAGATGAGCGAATCTATTCGCCGATTCGTTGATTCGTATCGAATCTTGGAAATTTTCAGCTGCAAAGCGAATCCGAATATTAGGTGATTTGCTCCGTTAAGATTCGAAACTGTTCCTAAGGCTTTCTACGCATTCGCTACCTACTTGTACGCTAATGCTACGTATAAGTTACTCTATACGCTGTTGCGTACAAATTCAATTACTTAGCAAACTTTTACTGATCCAGTGGGCAGGGCTTGCTCTGATTGGCTCAGGCTCGGTAAGCCAGTGACGCATCACTTCTGCTGCGACTGCTGAGATGAGCAGAAGCACTGTGTGTGAAGTTCCTAAAGACTGAGACCTGTGTTGTTGAAATTGGGGTGTAATTGTTTAGGGAATCCTTATTACACATCAGGGATACTGCATGGCAAGTGCAGGGCTAGTAATTAATCAGGCAAAGAGAGAGACAGGAAGAGAGACAGGGAGAGAGACAGGGAGAGAGATAGGGAGAGAGATAGGGAGAGAGACAGGGACAACGACAAAGACCAGCTGCAGGGCCACAGAGTGAAAAATGTCTGGAATAGATAAGCAAAAGGGGTCCAGTTCCAGCCAGACCTCGAACTCTAAAAAAAAGAAGAAGGTGGCACAGGGCAGAAGTGCCAAAGGACCTGTAGCCGGAGCATCTACTTGTAGAATTCGCAATACTTGGCCGGTGTTCCACCTGGCTAACCCACCAAGGTGCAAAATTGTAGTGGAGGAGAAAGTGGATGAGGTAGTGGAGTGCACGCTCATCTCAGTCTCAGCCGGATGATCTGCTGTCATCTGCTGATACAGTATCCATATGTAGCCAGAGGTCAGACTCAGAGCGTTCCTCCTGCTCCACCATTCCTCACCAGCAAAGACCGTCATTTTCGTACGCAATTTGTACGCTCATGTGTACGTGTTCACAGAAGTTGCGTACCTTTTAAAACTGAACATTCGTTATTAGTTCGCAAAACATCACATAATAACGTATGATTTGTACGCAGATTCATTGAATAGATTCGTAGAATATACAAATCTTATTAAAAGTTCGACGAAGGTTCGGCGAATAAAATTTTGAATGATTCGCTCATCTCTAGTTTTTGTCAAGGGCCATGATCATGTGATGATGGGTTGCTAGAGCGGTCTACTTCTATTACTGTCCCTGCTGTGTGGCCCCACCAGTGTTTGTGCCATCAGTCTTAAAGAGGTCTTCCAGTATTGAATTTCAGCCTTTGTGATGAGTTTCCTGGCATTTTTTTATTGCTGCCGTTCAGATTCCCTGTATTTCACCCAGTTTGCCTGATTATGATTGTACTAGAATTTCATGTACAAACCCCAAACCTTCTGACACTGTCTTCCAGTCATAATCTTGGGTATGACATTCACCTGCCCGTTGCCAATCCTGGTTAGTCCAGGTTTCAAACATAGCCCAGCCTTCTTACAACTGATCCAACTCCATCGGAGACTATCTTGGAGACGACAACCTTGTCCACACCTCCTTTCTTGGTTTAAAGGTGTTGCCCTTTTTACTTTTCTTTTTGCACTCCAGACAGCTGTACCTGGGGAAAACTCCATACCCACCTGGCTCTTGTCACTTGTCTTTCTGTCTCCAGTTGTCAACTTCCATACAAATGATGTCATTTGCACTGATGCAGTCAAGGACTGATCTTAGCAGTGGAGTATCCACAAGCAGCACAAGACCTAGCAGTGATGTACCACTTGAAGACATATAACTACAGAGGCCAATCGTTGGCTGCAATGGTGCACATGACTCTTTCCATTTGGCAGTTGACTGACAAGGACCTGAAGACCA
Source organism: Rhinella marina (assembly GCA_900303285.1). NCBI lineage: Eukaryota > Metazoa > Chordata > Amphibia > Anura > Bufonidae > Rhinella > Rhinella marina. Next base: position 27,995 of record ONZH01008738.1, read on the forward strand.
GTGAAGAGAAGCTGAGATTCATAATGGAGTGGTGGGGAGCAGGTAAACAGGAATTTCTCAACAGGTACAGCTGACTGGACATCAAAAAGAACCTGGACATCCACTTTAAGGTTGAAGAATGGTGGAAGCCTAGACTTCATCAAAGTAATAAACAGCACTTGCCTGGATATCAAGCTGCTTCCAATACCCTCAAGTTCAACTTGGTCTTATGTCTTGTTGTGCTACACTGTGTCCCTGTCTGCCCGCTGACCAAGACCAAAAGGAACCTTGTTTCTCACACCTTGTGCCAGAGTCAATCGTTGATGACATTTTTGGGTCTTATCTTTAAATTCATGCTGAAATAAATTTCAGATGGATTGTTCTGTATAAATCTGGCCAACTAAATGTTCTTTGGCCCACAGCCCCGCAAGCTCTCGAGAAACATCTAGGCTCTGATTGACTTGTCTACTGCCAAAAGGAGGCAGGAAAAAGTTGCTTCTAGGAGCCAAAGGAATCCAACCTGTCCAATCTATGGGAGCCAATATTTCCCCCTATGTAAATTACATTGTATCCAACAGGCCAAGAATATGGAAAGGAATGAGGACCAATGAGGTCCAGAATCTGGTTGTGGACCCAGAGAAATGCATTGGCAGTAAGCCTCAAGCATGCTTAAAGGGGTTGTCCGAGTTATTTTTTTGTCATTTGTATGTTTCTAACTAATCAAATATAACAGCTTTTCCAGCACTTTGTGCTTCTAAAGCTGCTGGTTTCTCAGATTTCACTCAGGGTCACATGACCTGTGATGTCAGCTTTCCTCCCTGCTCTGCTAAAGTTTGTGCACAAGCAGATAAGAGTCTGTACACCAGACGTCACTGTGCTGGCCATGTCCCCTGCTCTGCTGGCTCCTGCTCTCTCCCTAGATTATTTCACATAAAACATTAACCCCTTCAGCCAGAACACACACAGGGCTCAAGGCTTTACAACAGTAGCTACAGGCAATGAAGAGACATAGGATCTGCCCTCCTCATCCTATAGACACAGAGCTGACACTGGAGGAGATCTGCAGAGTATTGCACAAGAAAAGTAGGGGAAAGTTCCTGTGTGCATCAGTAATGTACAGCTGGGACTTGTAGTTCTACACATACAGCATGCTGCTGATTATCCTAGCAGGCAGACATTTCATTCAGGGCAGCACTTGTATTCACTCCCTTTGCAGAGCAGGGGGGAGAGGCAGAGATTGTTGTTATTGCAGGTAAACAAAGGCCAGAAGAGAACCAGGGAAATAAAGAAATTTAGAATTTTTTTTTTGCAGATTTACAGTACTATATATATTTTTTCATAACTCGAACAACCCCTTTAATGACATGGAAGATTCAGGTACCCAGCTTACTGACTATTGGATGAGCTAACAAAATTGCATCATCAGGTCGTTTTCGAGTAGTGCATGAGGTGGATCTTCTTATAAGCCATCAATAGACAAAGCCACAGACTATGGAAGACAATTGAAGAAGTCATTGAGTTGAACCAAGAGTATTATCAAGGTGTCATCAATACTAATGATATGTACTAACCACTATAGAAGCTGAATCAGTATATAGTACTGTGCCAAAAGTTGTGGGGGATGGTGTGTGGAAAAAATGCTGCAAAGAAGGTTCTCAAAAAGAAAAGTCTTCGGCTACTCCCGCATTAAAACAGCCTGATTAAGTTCTCTTGATCCGGTATTGCCAGGTCCTGCCATCGGAATGTACTTGCTATAATCAGGTCCAGGAAAATATGTCGGGAATAGGTGGACAAAATCCGCTGCACTCAATGATTTGTGTCTGGAAAATTCCTGGAATTCTCTGCTAGAACAGCCTGCCAGAGAGGACAGCGCAGGTGTGAAACTAGCCGTAAAGAACCTCTGTCAGCAGATTTGTACCTAGGGAAATGACCCGTTGCATGTGCTCTTGGCAGCTGAAGACATCTGTGTTGGTCCCATGTTCATATGTGGCCGCATTGCTGAGAAAAATGATGTTTTATTATATGCAAATGAGCCTCTAGGAGCAACGGGGGCGTTACCATTACACCTGGAGGCTCAGCTCTGTCTGCATCTGCTGCTCCCTCTGCACTTTGCTTGACTGTAGGACGTCAGGATCATATGTGAGCATGTTTTCACTGCCTGGTCCTGTCAAAAGTGCAGAGGACGCGGCAGTTACAGAGAGAGTAGAGCCTCTAGGTGTAATGGTAACGCCCCCGTTGCTCCAAGAGGCTCATTTGCATATATTAAAACTTCATTTTTCTCAACAATGTGGGCCCATATGAACATGTGACCAACACAGAGGAGTAAATATGCTGGTACTCCGTATTAACTCATATTATTTATTAGATCATAAATGTGCTAACTTTTGTCTTTTTTGTTTCTTTTGTGTTTTTTTTAATAGTTAATATTATTTTCTTGTTTTTCTCTACCTTTTGTCCGGTTGTAGGAACTGCTACATATGTGGTTTTTGCTTGAGAGATTTACTCATAACATGACTATACAGTAATTACAGCTTAACGTGTACAATAGCAAATGTGTTGAAAGCCAGAGGGGTGAATAAGATTTATTGTGACATGAAGCCGAGGACGGGAACGTAACTCTGAGGCCTGACCTTGTGAAGGCATAAGAGGATAAAAACACAAAGACAAGGTCACTAAACACCCAGAGAATAACTCACTGCCGATTCTTGTTGTCCTCAGGATCAAAGCAAGAGATTTGTAGCGTCTACATTAAAGATCCTTGGGCTCACCTGATACAATGCTGTGATATTCAACTATTAGTCCTCAAAATTTGACCAGCTCGGGCAGTGAGAAAAATATCTAACTGGAGGGGGGAGAGCTTCTTTTTTGATGGTGATATCTCCTCAGTAGTAGCAGGCAACTGACCTTGTTTGAAAGCTAACAGTCCAGCCTTTCATACAAGACCAAAATGGCAGCTAAAGTCCAAGCAACAGAGGAGAAATCGCTGTTAGAAGTCGGGAATAATTGCGAGTGAAACCTGTTTATATTTTCACTTTCAGCTGCATTCACAGCATCCAAAATTCTAACAGTGATTTCTCCCGTGTTGCTTGGACAGTAGCTGCCATTCTGGTGTTGTCTGAAAGCTTGGAATGTCTGCTTTCAAACAAGACCAGGTGCATTAAGGAGGTAGCGGCATCTAAAGCAGCTCACCACCCTCCAGTTTGCTACTTTTCACACTGCTGAAGCTGGATTCGGGCAAAACAGTTAGGGGGTTAAAGTAACACTCCCACAAAATGTTTATTCTCTGAGCTGTAAGGCCCAGTTCACACTTCAGTTATTTGGTCAGTTCCACCAGTTATTGTGAGCCAAAACCAGTAGTGAAGCCTCCAGAGACATCAAGTGTAATGGAAAGATCCGCACCAGTTATGAGTTTTTGATCCAGACCTGATTTTGGCTGACAGTAACTGATGGAAATAACTGACCAAATAACTGAAGTGTGAACTTGGCCTTAGAAGGAACCAGATGTAAACTGTAGTGATGGTTATCTTCTTTGCAGTGGCTGTATTTGTAACTTATAACCTCCCATTCTTATCCTCAGCTGTGTCATGTGCTCTCTGTTCTCCAACTGACTCTGGACAGGAAGCCAGTTACTTCTGTATTGATTCCTATGAGACTGAGAGTGAGGCTCCCATAGGAATACATAGAGACACCGACTCTCTGTCAGTCACATGCGAGTCTAATTTTTTTTACAGTATTAGCAGGTTACAGCTAGAGATGAGCGAATCATGCAAAATTTTATTCGCCGAACATTCGTCAAACTTTTCCTAAGATTCGTATATTCGACGAATAGATTTGTTGAATTTGCGTACAAAATATATGTTATTATATGGCTTTTAGCAAACTTTCGCATACTAATAACGAACGTTCAGGTAAAAAAGGTATGCAACCTCTTTGAACGCGTACGCATCGAGTTGAGAGGCCGTGGCGTGCACTCCTCAGAGGCAGAGCGAAGTTTTACAATTGGCATCTAGGCGATCATCAGCATTTAGCTCTGCAGAGCTGAGATACATGATCTGGCTGATGGACCGGCAGGATTATGATGGCACACACCGCCACCCGAACCAACATAAGAAGGAGGTGATCCAACAGGTGATCTGGGGCTTGCACCATCATTTCGACACCGTGCGGACCCCGGGCCAGATCCAGCGGAAATGGTCCGATCTGAAGTTCAAGTGCCCAGAGCGGCTTAATGAGATCCGCGCAGAGATACGGCACAGTGAGTATTGTGAATACTACTAATAGATGCTCCGGCTACAGGTCCTTTGGCACTGCTGCCCTGTGCCTCCTTCTCCTTTTTTTTAAAGCTCGAGGTCTGGCTGGAACTGTACCCCTTTTCCATTCCCAACATTTTTCAATTCACTCTATGGCCCTGCAGCTGATCTTTGTCCCTGTATGACCCTGTCTCTCCCTATGTCTCTCCCTGTCTCTCTCTCCCTGCCTGATTAATTACTAGCCCTGCACTTGCCCTGTACTTGCCCTGCAGTATCCCTGATATGTGTAATATGGATTCCCTGAAAAATTAAACCTCAATTTTCACAACACAGGTCTCAGAGTCTCAGAACTTCACACACAGTGCTTCTGCTCATCTCAGCAGTCGCAGCAGAAGTGATGCGTCACTGGCTTACCGAGCCTGAGCCAATCAGAGCAAGCCCTGCCCACTAGGTCAGGTGACCGCTTTCTTCCCGGGCTTTTGCGCACGATAAACGAACTAACAGTAAAAGTTCGCTAATGAATTGAATTTGTACGCAACAGCGTATAAAGTAACTTATACGTAGCAATAGCGTATAATTTATAGGACAAACTACGGAGCGAATGTGTACAAAGCGGAAACGAATCACCTAATATTCGGATTCACTTCGCAGCTGAAAATTTCCAGGATTCGATACGAATCAACGAATCGCTTGGCTCATCTCTAGTTACAGCATAAGATTTGGGATATTTTACCCGCTATCTTAGGCACTCACTGGCGTATATTCTTATCGCTGATATTACCTGCACTGAACCTGTAATTTACAGAAACTTTAGTCTCGTCCACCGGCTCCATCTCACTCGCGCTTTGTAAAGCAGCTGCGGGCAAACGTTGAAATTCCGGATGCTCCATTCATCAGAACCTTGAACCTCTGCCAGTTCCTCCAAGTCATTCTTTTCCTCATTACAGCAGGTGGTATTGTTCTTTATTCGTCTTCTGTCAATATCATAGATAATACCTGTTTTCTGCCCAAAGCGACAAGATATTACTGCAGAGCATGTTTCTCTTTTAATGGAATTGATTCCTGGCGGTCATGACACAAAGCAGCTGTTACCAGATATTCCCCGCTCCATCACGATGTGTCGCCAGAATCGTTGCATTTGTTCCATTTTTTTAGTGTAGTGTCTAATAATCAAATCTCAGAGTCAGCTTTGTCTTTGGCCGGGCAAGCGGCCCCTCGTCCTTTCCTTCAGAGGACCAATATCTATGTCATGTGTGGGCTCAGCGTTTCTTTCTTTTTGCCCCTTACAGCAGATAGATCAGCTTTATTACTCGCCATTATATCCAGAATCCTCTGTGAGTATAATGTGATCTACAGTAAGAGCGTTATCAGACACAACACAGTGAAATGTCCTCCAGAATTACACAGGACGCCACGGAGATATACTCTAAAGTGTGGGGGTGGTATGAGCACGAGGGGAGATACTGTACATTTCTACACATCTCTCCTCGTAATACTGTGCATTACTGCGCCTATCCTTTCAATGTGAGCAATGTCACAACAGCAGAGAGGAATGGCAATCTGTGAGATAAGATATCGGAATAGGAGGACGAGGCAGTGTGCTATCAGTGCATAACCTCTTCATTCGCAGTGCACGGACCCCTGGGAAAAATATACATTTTACCAAATGTTTTTTTATTAAAATTAATTGTGATTACACCACTTTAAAAATGAATTAAATATTGTATATGATCTATACAATATAACTACTATACAAGAATATAACTACTATAATACTGCTCCTATGTCCAAGAATATAACTACTATAATACTGCTCCTATGTCCAAGAATATAACTACTATAATACTGCTCCTATGTACAAGAATATAACTACTATAATACTGCTCCTATGCACAAGAATATAACTACTATAATACTGCTCCTATGTACAAGAATATAACTACTATAATACTGCTCCTATGTACAAGAATATAACTACTATAATACTGCTCCTATGTCCAAGAATATAACTACTATAATACTGCCTCCTATGTACAAGAATATAACTACTATAATACTACCTCCTATGTACAAGAATATAACTACTATAATACTGCTCATATATACAAGAATATAACTACTATAATACTGCTCCTATGTAAAAAGAATATAACTACTATAATACTGCTCCTATGTACAAGAATATAACTACTATAATACTGCTCCTATATACAAGACTATAACTACTATAATACTGCTCCTATGTACAAGAATATAACTACTATAATACTGCTCCTATGTACAAGAATATAACTACTATAATACTACTCCTATGTACAAGAATATAACTACATAATACTGCTTCCTATGTACAAGAATATAACTACTATAATACTGCTCCTATGTACAAGAATATAACTACTATAATACTGGTCCTATGTACAAGAATATAACTACTATAATACTGGTCCTATGTACAAGAATATAACTACTATAATACTGCTCCTATGTACAAAAATATAACTACTATAATACTGCTCCTATGTACAAGAATATAACTACTATAATGCTGCTCCTATGTACAAGAATATAACTACTATAATACTGCTCCTATGTACAAGAATATAACTACTATAATACTGCTCCTATGTACAAGAATATAACTACTATAATACTGCCTCCTATGTACAAGAATATAACTACTATAATACTGCTCCTATGTTCAAAAATATAACTACTATAATACTGCTCCTATGTACAAGAATATAACTACTATAATACTGCTCCTATGTACAAGAATATAACTACTATAATACTGCTCCTATGTACAAGAATATAACTACTATAATACTGCTCCTATGTACAAGAATATAACTACTATAATACTGCTCCTATGTACAAGAATAATATAACTACTATAATAATACTGCTCCTATGTACAAGAATATAACTACTATATAATAATGCTCCTATGTCCAAGAATATAACTACTATAATACTGCTCCTATGTACAAGAATATAACTACTATAATACTGCTCTTATTTACAAGAATATAACTACTATAATACTGCTCCTATGTACAAGAATATAACTACTATAATACTGCTCCTATGTACAAGTATATAACTACTATAATACTGCTCCTATGTACAAGAATATAACTACCATAATACTGGTCATATGTACCAGAATATAACTACTATAATACTACCTCCTATGTACAAGAATATAACTACTATAATACTGCTCATATATACAAGAATATAACTACTATAATACTGCTCCTATGTAAAAAGAATATAACTACTATAATACTGCTCCTATGTACAAGAATACAACTACTATAATACTGCTCCTATATACAAGACTATAACTACTATAATACTGCTCCTATGTACAAGAATATAACTACTATAATACTGCTCCTATGTACAAGAATATAACTACTATAATACTGCTCCTATGCACAAGAATATAACTACTATAATACTGCCTCCTATGTACAAGAATATAACTACTATATAATACTGCTCCTATGTACAAGAATATAACTACTATAATACTGCTCCTATATACAAGAATATAACTACTATAATACTGCCTCCTATGTACAAGAATATAACTACTATAATACTGCTCCTATGTACAAGAATATAACTACTATAATACTGCTCCTATGTCCAAGAATATAACTACTATAATACTGCTCCTATGTCCAAGAATATAACTACTATAATACTGCTCCTATGTACAAGAATATAACTACTATAATACTGCCTCCTAAGTACAAGAATATAACTACTATAATACTGCTCCTATGTACAAGAATATAACTACTATAATACTGCCCCCTGTGTACAAGAATATAACTACTATAATACTGCTCTTATGTACAAGGATATAACTACTATAATACTGCTCCTATGTACAAGAATATAACTACTATAATATTGCTCCTATGTACAAGAATATAACTACTATAATACTACTCCTATGTACAAGAATATAACTACTATAATACTGCCTCCTATGTACAAGAATATAACTACTATAATACTGCTCCTATGTAAAAGAATATAACTACTATAATACTGCTCCTATATACAAGAATATAACTACTATAATACTGCCTCCTATGTACAAGAATATAACTACTATAATACTGCTCCAATGTACAAGAATATAACTACTATAATACTGCTCTTATTTACAAGAATATAACTACTATAATACTGCTCCTATATACAAGAATATAACTACTATAATACAGCTCCTATGTACAAGTATATAACTACTATAATACTGCTTCTATGTACAAGAATATAACTACTATAATACTGCTCCTAATATACAAGAATATAACTACTTATAATACTGCTCCTATGTACAAGTATATAACTACTATAATACTGCTCCTATGTACAAGAATATAACTACTATAATACTGCTCCTATGTACAAGAATATAACTACTATAATACCGCTCCTATGTACAAGAATTTAACTACTATAATACTGCTCCTATGTACAAGAATATACATACTATAATACTGCTCTTATGTACAAAGAATATACATTACTATAATACTGCTCTTAAGAAACTCTAACCTCTATGGTACAAAGAATATAACTACTATAATACTGCTCCTATGTACAAGAATATAACTACTATAATACCGCTCCTATGTACAAGAATATAAACTACTATAATACTGCTCCTATGTACAAGAATATAACTACTATAATACTGCTCCTATGTACAAGAATATACACTACTATAATACTGCTCCTATGTACAAGAATATAACTACTATAATACTGCTCCTATGTACAAGAATATAACTACTATAATACTGCTCCTATGTACAAGAATATAACTACTATAATATTGCTCCTATGTACAAGAATATAACTACTATAATACTGCTCCTATGTACAAAGAATATACTATAATACTGCCTTTATGTACAAGAATATAACTACTATAATACTGCCTCCTATGTACAAGAATATAACTACTATAATACTGCTCCTATGTACAAGAATATAACTACTATAATACTACCTCCTATGTACAAGAATATAACTACTATAATACTGCTCCTATGTACAAGAATATAACTACTATAATACTGCTCCTATGTACAAGAATATAACTACTATAATACTGCTCCTATGTACAAGAATATAACTACTATAATACTGCTCCTATGTACAAGAATATAACTACTATAATACTGCTCCTATGTACAAGAATATAACTACTATAATACTGCTCCTATGTACAAGAATATAACTACTATAATACTGCCTCCTATGTACAAGAATATATCTACTATAATACTGCTCCTATGTACAAGAATATACTATAATACTGCCTTCTATGTACAAGAATATAACTACTATAATACTACCTCCTATGTACAAGAATATAACTACTATAATACTGCCTCCTATGTACAAGAATATAACTACTATAATACTACCTCCTATGTACAAGAATATAACTACTATAATACTGCTCCTATGTACAAGAATATAACTACTATAATACTGCTCCTATGTACAAGAATATAACTACTATAATACTGCTCCTATGTACAAGAATATAACTACTATAATACTGCTCCTATGTACAAGAATATAACTACTATAATACTGCTCCTATGTACAAGAATATAACTACTATAATACTGCCTCCTATGTACAAGAATATGACTACTATAATACTGCTCCTATGTGCTATCAAACAGTTTTTTTTTCCTATTTATCATCAATTCATTTTCCTTTTACTTTTCAGGCAACCACTGGTGGAAGAGCGAGCTATTTTGTATCGTACAAGCGGGAAGCATTTGCTCAGATTAAACTACCAAAATATTCTCTTCCAAAGGTAGAGTGCTTGATTTTATACCATGATTGTTCTGGTAACACACCGTCACACTGTCACAGTAACATGTGCATTGTATTGGCCACTATTAGGCTGGTGATCGTCTTCTTCTTCTTTAATGGCAGGACATGCATATCATTAGCACAGATGAAAAACAGGTGTTTGCTGCCGTTCAAGAGTGGAACCAGAATGAGACCTACAACCTGTACATCTCAGACACGAGGGGCGTCTATTTCACTCTTGCGCTAGAAAATGTCAAGAGCAGTCGTGGCCTCGAAGGAAATATTGTCATCGACCTTTATGAGGTACTTAGTTAAGGTTATGACTAGTGATGTGAGAGCATGCTCGGCCGAGCATGCCAGCGCTCGGGTCCACTCGGTGTTCAGCCAAACACCGAGTGTACTCGAGCGACTTGCTCGAGTCCCCTCACCGCACCAAGACAGATCCGTCATGACCCCAGTGCAAGTCAATGGGGACGGATCCGTTTGTTGTGACACACTAGTAAACGGATCCATCCTCCATTGACTTTCAATGGAGTTCATGTCGGATCCGTCCTTACGTTTCCCAGCAGCTCCCTCCTCCCTCCAGCAGGTGGCGCTGTGGTAAAACTTACCAGTCTGCGCGCCGTCTTTCCTGCTGGAACAGTTCAGGAGCTGCCGGGGAAGGTAAGTTTAACTCAGTGTCTGTGTCTGTGTTTTGTTTTTTTTTTGGGGGGGACCCCTTTAAACCAGACACCCTCCCCTCTTCCGAGCGGGGGGTGCCTGGTTTAGTCCCATAGACTTAAATTATGCTCGGGTGCTCGGCCGAGCACTCGAGCACCCCCAAGTCATCGGCCAGAGCACTCGAGCACCCCTGAATGCTCGGCCAGAACACTCGAGCACCCCCGAGTGCTCGACCAGAGCACTCGAGCGCCCCCAGTGCTCGGCCAGAGTACCCGAGCACACTAGCACCTGGGTGCTCGATCAACACTAATTCCGATGACCTATTCTACGCATGTGTGACTATTTTCCTTCACTTTGGAGGTCCCATTCCGGAGATAGGTGCGAGTCCCAGAGGTAGAGTTCTTAACTATGTAGTAATGTTGCATTAGCAATTGTGGAATACTAGAGTTGAATTTGTAACAGGATGCAAGAAGGTAGTTGGTAGCAAGGCACAGGTTGGTAGCGAGTAGCAAGACACCAACTGGTAGTGGGACACAGGTGGTAACTCGAACCCAAGCAGGAATGTTAGTCACTTGCAGCTGGACTGTAGCACGAACACAACCGAGGAATAGAACCCACAGGTAAAGCAGGGACTTAGATGAAACCAGGAGTCAAAACCAGAAGCAGAGCTGGAACTTAACCACAAAAGTCAAAATGAGCAAGGACAACCTTACAACCTACCATACCTGGAAGGGAGGGGCCTTGAACCAGGAGGAATCATCACGCAGGGACTCCCATAGCAATCAGGGTTTAAATACAGTAGATGAGTCAATCAGAAGCAGCCAATGGGAGAGCTTAATTTTGCATACGAGTTGAGTCCAGTGACAAGAAAGAGTTAACCTGTTCTTTGGTGGTGAAACAGGGCTGAAAAGTTAAGGTACAATACAGAAGAATAACAGAGTTGGATTGCAGCCAGAATGGCAGAGTTGAATCCGTGGAACTGACCCAAACAATCCACATGGGTCACAAGGCAGGAGAGATGAGAAACATAGTTCATGGCAGGCATCCACTGATCAGCCTCTCTCAATTCTCTCATCTATGGCTCCTCTGATCTTTCTTCCTAGGTAGCTGGGATAAATGGAGTATTCTTTGCCAACAAAAAGGTTGATGAACATGTGAAGACTTTTATCACCTACAACAAGGGCCGGGACTGGCGCCTTCTGCCGGCACCAGACATTGATATAAAGGGGAATCCAATCAACTGTCTGCTGGTCAGTTCTAAGTCAACTTTATTATTGTTTTCAAAGTTATCATCTTTAAATGTAACAAAAAATAAAGGGGTTGTCCCATCGGGACTGACAGGGCACGTGGATGCTTCTTACACCTGATGATATTGGGCGGCCATTTTTTGCCCTATTCTGCACAGTACTACACATATTAGGGCTTGTTCACATCACCGCCCGGATTCCGTTCTGGCTTTCCGTTATAACATCGCTATAACGGACAAAAACGGAATCCACAAGACGGAAATCAAAACGTAAACCTTTAGAGGCATTCCATTTTGATCTGTCATAATAGAAGTCTATAGGCAAGCATAACGGATCCGTCTGGTTTCCGTTATGCTGGAGGGAAAACAGAAAGTCCAGTCGACCGAATTTTGTTTTCCGTCCAGCATAACGGAAACCAGACGGATCCGTTATGCTTGCCTATATACTTCTATTATGACGGATGAAAACGGAATGCCTCTAAGGTGTCCGTTTTGATTTCCGTCTTGTGGATTCTGTTTTTTTCCGTTATAACAATGTTATAGCGGAAATCCAGAACGGAATCCAGGCAGTGTTGTGAACAAGCCCTTAAAGAAGAACTCCTGCAAAAATAATAATAATAATAATATTTATTTATATAGCGCCACCATATTCCGCAGCGCTTTACAGAATCATCGTGTTCTTGTACAATACAAACATGACTAGCTAATATACAACTGAAACACTAGGAGTGAGGGCCCTGCTTGCAAGACCTTACAATCTATGAGGAATTGGGGGTGACACATAAGGTGGTTGATTGTGATAGGTAGGATTCGAGCCATAATTGTAGTGAAAGGTGTGGTGCCGGCCGATCTGCTTTGGATTTGGGACTGTTAGAGGATCGAGTTCAGGGCAGAGGAGTTGGTGGGGGAGCGTTTTAGTTGGGGAAAGGTCATTTTAGGAAGCTTGATAAGCCTGCCTGACAAGATGTGTTTTTAGGGCACGTCTGAAGGTAGGGAAGTTGTGCATTGACCTAATATTCAGGGGCAGAGCATTCCAGAGTGTAGGTGCAGCTCGAGAAAAGTCTTGGAGACTGGAGTGAGAGGTGCGAATTATGGAGGATGTTAATCTTAGGTCGCTAACAGAACGGAGAGCACGAGTAGGGTGGTAGACGGAGATGAGGGAAGAGATGTATGGAGGGGCAGCACTGTGGAGAGCAGAAGTAGGGTGGTAGATGGAGATGAGGGAAGAGATGTATGGAGGGGCAGCACTGTGGAGAGCTTTGTGGGTGAGGGTGAGAAGTTTGAACTGTATTCTGTGGTGGATGGGCAACCAGTGAAGTGACTGGCATAGAATAGTAGCATCACTGTAACGGGAGGACAGATAGATGAGCCTGGCAGCAGCATTTAGGACAGACTGAAGGGGGGAGAGTTTAGAGAGAGGAAGACCGATTAGTAATGCGTTGCAGTAGTCAAGACGAGAGTGAATCAAGGCAACGACAAGAGTTTTTGCCGTTTCCACCGTAAGAAAAGGGCGGATTCTGGCAATGTTCTTGAGGTGCAGACGACAAGAGCGTGTAAGTGATTGAATATGGGGAACAAAGGAAAGATCAGAGTCAAATATGGCCCCGAGACAGCGGGCACGTTGCACCGGAGTTATGATAGTACCACAGACCAAGATTGAAATATCAAGATTAGGTGGGTTAGAAGATGGGGGAAAGACAAGAAGTTCAGTTTTGGAGAGGTTTAGTTTTAGATACAGAGAGGACATGATGTTAGAGACAGCTGCCAGACAATTACTGGTGTTTTGGAGTAAAGCAGGGGTGATGTCAGGGGATGAAGTGTATAGTTGGGTCATCAGCATAGAGATGGTACTGAAAGCCAAATCTACTGATAGTCTGTCCAATGGGGGCTGTATAGAGGGAGAAGAGTAGAGGACCTAGTACTGAGCTGTGAGGAACGCCACCATCAAGAGGGAGAGGAGAAGAAGAAGAGCCAGCGAAGGATACACTAAAGGAGCAGCCAGAGAGATAGGAAGAGAACCTAGAGAGAGCAGTGTCTTTAAGGCCAATCAAGTGGAGCATGGTGAGGAGGAGTTTATGGTCTACTGTGTCAAATGCTGCAGAGAGATCCAGAAGAATCAGTAGAGAATAATCCCCATTTCTTTTTGCTGTTAGGAGATCATTAGACACTTTAGTAAGGGCAGTTTCTGTAGAGTGAAGAGGGTGAAAGGCAGACTGTAAGGGGTCAAGAAGAGAGTTTGCAGAGAGATAGCTTATTAAGCGAGAGTAGACAAGACGTTCAAAAAATCTTATTCTCTGACCTGCAAGAAAGGTACATGATGTAATCTGTAGTGAATGTCATTTTCTTACCAGTGTCTGTATTTGTAAGTTATATCTCCCTGATGTTTCTCATCTGTGTCATGTGACCAGGAATCAGACTCCCCAACTCACACAGCACCTTATGTGTGGACAGGAAGTCTATTTCTCTATGTATTCCTATGGGAGTCTCACTCTCACTTTCGTGAAGTTCGGATTCGTACGAACCGAACCTAAAACGAACCTTGCTATAACGGCTGAATAATTGCTGCTACAATAATGGGAGTCTGATAGGGTACAGTTTCGTTTACTTGCAGTTGCTATTACAATGAAAAAAGTGGAAAAAATCCAAGTGACTTCAACAACAGCGACGCAAAATATACGCATATTTGAGAATTTACACTAATGCGTATGCTAATGCGAACATTCCCGCACAAATAGCGAACATACAGTCTAGCGTTGTCAAAGGTGCGCTACTTAACTGAATGAATATGTACGCATTAGCGTACAAATACACTGCGTCTGCGAACATTCCTACTCAAGTAACAAACATACAGTGTAGCGTCAAAGGTGCGCTACTTAACTGAATGAATATGTATGCATTAGCGTACAAATACACTGCGTCTGCGAACATTCCTACTCAAGTAACAAACATACAGTGTAGCATTGTCAAAGGTACGCTACTTAATAATGTACACTAATGCGTACGCTAATGCGTATGAATTCATAAAATGCGTGTACACATTAGTGAACATTCTCAAATATGCGTATATTTAGGGTATGGAATATGGCATATTCCATACCCTAAATATACGCATATTGAGAATGTTCGCTAATGTGTACGCATATTATGAATTCATACGCATTAGCGTACATTCTCAAATATGCGTATATTTTGCATCGCCGTTATTTTAACCAGATTCGTTACGAACTTTCTCAAATTTCGGTTCGGTGACGAACCGAACTTTTGGGAAAGTTCGTAACGAATCTGGTTCGTTACGGTTCGGTTCGCTCATCCCTAGCTAAAATTAGAAGAGAGGGGATAACTAACAGATACAGTCACTGGTAAGAAAATTACCTTCACTACAGATTACATCATGTACATTTCTAACAGGTCAGACAATACATTTTTTTGTGGGAGTTCTACTTTCAGACTACACATTCACTGACAGAATGTATAAAGTAATTTCCCATTTTGTTTTGTGGACACTGCCAACAAGATGCTGTTGACTGATCTTGTCCTATTATTATTATTATTATTATTATTATTATTAATATTATATGTTTAGTACGTTACTTAGCACATTAGTGCCCTGCTGTGAACAGGCGGTATGTCTGATTTGTTTTCATTAACACATGAATACACGCTGCCTGTTTTCACATGTTATCCAGGCTGTTTGATTATTCTGGTTTTTTCTACCCTATAGTCAAACAAAACTTTGCCCAATAAGTGTAAAATTCTAAATGTAAAAAAAAAAAAGTGGAAACAGTCAACAAGCTGTTGTTGACAGATTAATTATTATTTATTAATTATTATATTTTATTCCTTTTTTAAATCTTTGAACGGTGGAAGCTTGATGGTATTACAGGCTTAAATGCTTCTTTCCTTACTATGTCCGCAGCCGTTCTGCTCCTTACACTTCCACTTGCAGATGTCTGAGAATCCCTATAACTCCGGGAGCATATCCAGCAAAGCAACTGCACCTTGGCTCATTGTGGCCTCAGGTAATAAAATACTAATCTGCTGTCTCAGATGGGAAATCTACCGGCTGTAAAGTGTATCCAGTATTCAGCTCAATGCACACAACCGTATTTGTGGATCCTTTGTCTTCGGTGGGTCCGTGGCCTGCCTTTTGAGAACACCGGGCACTTCATTATATCACAGTGGGACATCTTACTTACATTACTTCAATTTGTGTAAAATATTTTGGTTTTAAAATGGAAATATTTTTTTTTCTCGCACATAATTCCTTTCTTCTTGTTTTCTTTCTTTTTTTCCTCCATTCTTTTTTTTTTTATTCTTTCATTTTTACTTCCAGATATTTCTTTATCATATTTTTTTCTTAATCTTCACCAGCTTCCCTTCTTCTCTTTCTTCATCTCCTGCTCTCTTTTTCTTCTTGTCCTCCTCCGGTTGTAAAGTGTATCCAGTATTAGACTCCTCGCACACGACCGTATCCATTTTGCAGTCTGCAAATTACATATCAGAAAAATACGGATGCTGTCCTTGTGCTGTCTGCATTTTATTTGTGGATCCATTGTCTTTGATGGGTCCACGGCCTGCATTTTGAGGACATATGGATGGGGAAAGAACACGGGTGATCCATGTGCTTTTCACATCCATATGTCTGTTCATCAAAAGATAGAATATGTCTATATTTGGCTCCAAGTTGACAGACATGGAAGTGAGAAGAGACAGCGTGAAAGCTGGGTGACTGTGTGACCACAGAGAACCCTCCATGGCTTCCAAAATGGCTGATTATGGTCCTTGATCTCATTTACCTTTGGGAGAGCAACTCTGAAGCAAAAACTAATTATAAAATACAGAAAGAGAACCTACATACTGTAGAGGTGGCTGTCCACTTCTATGCATGCTTGGGTGTTTCTTTAACTCCTATAGAAGTGAATAGAGAGAGGCATGAGCATAGGCAGCCACCTCTGTATTCAACCCCAGCCTGGAAGCTATAGCCACCTCACCAGGTGGGACATGAGTTGTGGGACCCCTATTCTGGGTGTAGACTGAACTACTAGAACTGGATTACAACTAAATTTCTCCCTAGGTGATCTAACAGGGATCCATTCTATCTAATGTGGTGAGTCAAGCATCATTGTATCATTAGTTAAAGAAGAACTCCCGCAATAATTTTTATTCTCTGACCTGTTAGAAAGCTGCATGATATAATCTGTAGTGAATGCAATCTTCTCATCAGAGACTGTATCTGTGAGTTATCCCCTCTCTTCTAATTGTAACTGTGTCACGTGACCAACTCCCTGACCTCCAACTGACCCAGGACAGGAAACCAGTTACTTCTCTATTCATTCCTATGAGACTGAAAGTGAGGCTCCCATAGGAATACATAGAGAATTAGACTTCCTGTCCACACATAAGATGCTGTGTTATCTAGTGAGTCTGATTGCTGGTCACATGACACAGATGAGAAACATCAGGGAGATATAACTCACAAATACAGACACTGGTAAGAAATGGCATTCACTACAAATTACATCATGTACATTTCTAGCAGGACATGGAATAACAAATTTTGCAGGAGTTCTTCTTTAAGAATGGGCAGAACCGTTGGAAACAAGCCTGAAGTCTGTAACAGTTATTGGGGTTGTATTATTACAGTTTTGCTTTTTTCTCCCAGAAATGGCGCCACTCTTGCCCGTAGATTGGGTTTGATTGGCAGCTCATTCCCATTTACGTGTGACCATGTCTTCTCCGACCACTAATTCTCCTTCTGCTAAATCAGCTTTGAGATCTTCTATTTCACTGCACAAAGCGAACGTGTGTAACAAGGGGGCACATGGACGACGGCAACATTTGACAGCGTATTTCGACATCAAATGTCACTGTTTTCCACATCACATCACCTCGCAGTTTTGGATTTGCTGTAGCAAGAAAATAATTTATTGGGAAAGCATCGAGGCTTGTACGGCGTAGGATGTGACATTTGGTGCAGTTAGTAGATGTTGAGGCTTGTGTGAGAAACGTGTTTATACCATTTAGAATTAGAAAAGGAAACATTATTGGCAATGAAAAGAATCGGCTGCAGGAGTCAAGGTGTCAGCGGGCGCCGGTGTGTGCAGGCCCTCATTATATCACACCGGGCATCTTTCTTACACTGCGTCAATTTGTGTAAAACATTTTGGTTAAACAATGGAAGTATTTTTTCTCACATATATTCCTTTTTTCTTGTTTTTCATTCTTGTTTTCCAAATTTTTCTTTATTATATTTTTTCCTAATCTTCATCAACTTTCCTTCTTCTCCTTCATCTCCTGCTCTACCTTCTTTTCCTTCTTCTTTTTTCTGCCTCTCCTTTTCTTTTCCTTTTTGTTTTTCGAACTTCTCTTCCTTTTGTTCATCTTCTTTCTTTTCCATTTTTATTTCCCCTTTGCTCTTTCTCATCTGATTCCTCCTCCTCCTCCATCATAGTAAAGCTGGAGATGTTGCATTGTTTGTGCATCTTGATGCCTGAGCTCGGCAGGTTTATCTGCAATGTGTCAGCCTCTGTTACATTGTTGCATAGGTGGAAAAAGATTTGATTCTTTCCTAGATCAGCCTTTTTTTTACAAGGCAAAATACCCCCTTCAGGTAACAAAGGCTGATCGTGCGAGAGGTCAAATGGATTCCTTCTTGATAAATGAGCATCGCCAGGTTATTAATATCTGTGAGCAGGAATAAAGCTGACATTACATTGTGTGTCTTTCACAGGTAACTTTGGGCCTGAGCTCTCCTCTACGGACACTAATATGTTCATCTCATCAGATGGTGGAAATACCTGGAAGCATGTATGTGGATGTATTTACTGTCTTAATACATATGAATGTGTATATGTTTTCATACATTGAGCAGTAGTAGTTGTACTAGAATTAGTAGTAGTATGAGCTGTAGTAAGAGCAGTAGTTGTAGTAGTGCTTTAGTAAGAGTAGTAAAGTAGTAGTAATAGTAGTAGTGCAGTAGTATTTTAGTAGTAGTAGCTGTAGTAGTAATGCATTAGTTAAAGTACTAGTAGTAGTAGTAGTGCAGTAGTTGTAGCAGTAGTGATAATAGTGTAGTTGTAAGAGTAGTAGTTGTAGTAGTAGCAGCACAGTAGTATTTTTAGTAGTAACAGTAGTAGTTGTAGTAATGCAATAGTAAGAATAGTAGTTGTAATAGCAGTAGTGGTAATAGAAGTGCAGTAATAAGAGTAGTATTTGTAGTAGTAAGTATGGTAGTTGTATTAGTAGTAATGGTAATAGAAGTGCAGTAGTAAGAGTAGTAGTTTTAGTAGTAGTGGTAATAATGTATTTAGAGTAGTAGTTGTAGTAGTATCAGCACAGTAGTATTTTTAGTAGTAACAGTAGTACGTAGTTGTAATAATGCAGTAGTAATTATAGTAGTTGTCGTAGTAGTGGAAATAGTAATACAGTTGTTATAGTAGTAGCAGAGCAGTAGTAACAGTAGTATTTGTAGTAGTTGTAATAATGCAGTAGTAATTATAGTAGTTGTCGTAGTAGTGGTAATAGTAACACAGTTGTTATAGTAGTAGCAGAGCAGTAGTAACAGTAGTATTTGTAGTAGTTGTAATAATGCAGTAGTAAGAATGGTCGTTGTAGTAGTAGTAGTGGTAATAGAGGTGCAGTAGTAAGAGTAGTAGTTGTAGTAGTGCAGTAGTAAGAATAGTAGTTGCAGTAATAGTGGTAATAGTAGTGACGTTGTTAGAGTGGTAGTTGAAGTAGTAGTAACAGTGGTACTAGTAGTGCTGCAGTAAGAGTAGTATTTGTAGTAATGCAGTAGTAAGAATAGTAGTTTTAGTAGTAGTGGTAATAGAAGGGCAGTAGTAAGAGTAGTATTTGTAGTAGTAACAGTAGTAGTTCCAGTAGTGCAGTAGTAAGAATAGTAGTTTTAGTAGTAGTGGTAATAGAAGGGCAGTAGTAAGAGAAGTATTTGTAGTAGTAACCATAGTATTACCGTAGTAACAATAGTAGTTGTAGTGGTAGTGGTAATAGTAGTGCAGTTAGAGTAGTAGTAACAGTGGTACTAGAATTGCCACGGTAAAAGTAGTATTTGTAGTAGTAGGGATAGTAATATACTGAATGCAGAAAACATAACATTGAGATTGGTTATCCCCAATCAAACTTGAAAAAAATGATATGATACAAAATGATACACTTATAATGATATCTATAACATATGTAATAATAATAATAATAATAAACAAAAAAAGAGAGTTTCAAGAGAAAAAGTCACAAAAAAGGAGAAAGGAAGAAAGTGAGGAGCAAGAAGATGAAGTAGAAGGAAAAGATAACAGAAAAGGGGAAGAGCAGCATAAAGAGGAAGCAGAAGAGAAGTGCAAAGACAAGGCATGAATAGGAAAGAGATGGAAGAGGAAGAAAAAGAAGAGGAAGTTGGAAAGAAACAAGAGGGAGGACAGAAGGTAGAAGGGGAGGAGAAAGGAAAGAAGAGAAAGAAAGAAAGAAAGAAAGAAAGAAAGAAAGAAAGAAAGAAAGAAAGAAAGAAAGAAAGAAAGAAAGAAAGAAAGAAAGAAAGAAAGAAAGAAAGAAGAGTAATAGGAATATATTGTATGGAGGGATGTCGTCAATGTCATCCAGCCTGAGAGACAGTCTGTTGGAATCCGCCACTTTACATCATAGAGAAATAAAAAATCTTTCGTATAAAATTGTATATTTTTTGTGCTTGACCATTTTGATCACTAATTTAGCTGCAGCGTTTTATAGCTAAAGAATTATCCTTCTTAACCAAATAATGTCCATGAGGAAGTCTTTGTATTATATTAGGATTAGGAACTCAAAGCATAATAATAATACAATGTATTACCATTTACACACTGTTATTCATTTTCTTTTCATTTTCCCCCCAGATTTTTGAAGAAGAATACAACATTTGGTTTTTAGACTGGGGAGGTGCCTTGGTAGCGATGAAGCACACCTCTCTGCCCGTGCGCCAGTTGTGGTAAGAAATGTATTTCATATTTATGTCATCATTGATTACAGACTGGAGGGAGCTTTTACTTTTCATTTGAAATCATTCTATCATATAACTTGTGTATTCGTTCATTTTGATTATCCATTGATCGATGCTCTGCTTTATTTCATTTTTTACTTAATTTTTCTTTTTCTTCACTTTCATGTGTTTATTGTTTTCTGCGTTCATTATATTCTATGTGTGACCAAATTCTGAATAGTTACAGTATTTATAAAATAGGGTTAAAATGATTGTCACAGTCTTGCACTCACTAGTCATGCAGGTAAAGCACTCATAGAATGGTGTCCTAGTGCTCCACAGATAATTGCTACGTGATATTACTGTCGATGATTAATTATCTGCCTGTACCGAGGAGATAAATGTACAAATGCAATTATAAAATCTACTGGAAAGCTGTGACAAATTTTGTCGAGCCATCATGCAGTTTTCTGGGACATACGTTAGGACTGGGTAGAAACAATGAGAAGATGTTGGGGATCATCTTTAGGGCTCCTGCAAGTTATGTATCCCAGTATAGCTCCTGTTGCTCTGTTAGATAAATTTCAAGCTGGCAGCTCAGGGTGTGTGTGCTTTATGCTGCAACTCTCTCCCCTTTAAAGCCCAAGGGGCATGTCCTTTCTGCTGCAGCTTTCTCCTTATGACAGCTCAGAAGGTGTGAACTTTCTGCTACAGTTCTCTCCCTATCACAGTTCAGGGATGTATCCTTTCTGATGCAGCTCTCTCCCTATCACAGCTCAGGTGGTGTGTTTTTTCTGCTGCAGCTCTCTCCTTATTACAGCTCAGGAAGGTGTGTCCTTTCTGCTACAGTTCTCTCCCTATTACAGTTCAGGAATGTATCATTTCTACTGCAGCTCTCTCCTTATTACAGCTCAAAAGGTGTGTTATTTCTGCTACAGTTCTCTCATTTTCACAGTTCAGGGATGTATCCTTTCTGATGCAGGTCTCTCCCTATCACAGCTCAAGGGGTGTGTGTTTTCTGCTGCAGCTATCTCCCTATTACAGCTCAAGAAGCATGTCCTTTCTGCTGTAGTTCTCTCCTTATTACAGCTCAGAAAGTGTATACTTTCTGCTACAGTTCTCTCCTTATCACAGTTCAGGGATGTATCCTTTCTGCCGCATCTCTCTCCCCATCACAGCTCAGGACGTGTGTCCTTTCTGCTGCAGCTCTCTCCCTATCACAGTTCAGGGATTTATCCTTTCTACTGCAGCTCTCTGCCTATCACAGCTCAGGAGGTGTGTCCTTTCTGCTGCAGCTCTCACCCTATCACAGTTCAGGAATGTATCCTTTCTGCTGCAGCTCTCACCCTATCAAAGTTCAGGAATGTATCCTTTCTGCTGCAGGTCTCACCCTATCACAGTTCAGCGATGTATCCTTTCTGCTGGAGGTCTCTCCCTATTACAGCTCAAAAGCATGTCCTTTCTGCTACAGCTCTCTCCCTATCACAGTTCAGGGATTTATCCTTTCTGCTGCAGCTCTCTCCCTATTACAGCTCAGGAGGTGTGTCCTTTATGCTACAGTTCTCTCCCTGTCACAGTTCAGGGATGTATCTTTTCTGCTGCAGTTCTCACCCTATCACAGCTCGGGGGGTGTGTTCCATCTGCAACAGCTCTCTCCCTGTAACTGTCCCCAGGGGTGCAGCACCTAGCCTTTCTGCTGCCTGAGGCAAAAACTGAAATGATGCCCCCGCCCCCGAATGCCAATTTCTTAACCTAACCCCTTTGCCACAATGAAAGCGCTCATTGCCCATGGCCCTTCCGCTGCCCCCCTTTTGCCCCTACCTGGTGCTACCTGAGACGATCGCCTCACCTGGCCTCATTGGTGGTGCATCCCTGACTGTCCCAGCTACTAGCAGAAGACATGAAACTGAGCATGTGCGACCACCTCAGCAAGGTGGACAGAGAGATAAGTAGAAATAAGCAGCAGGTGGCTCTATACTCATTTTTTTAATAAGATTTAATTACAAAAGTATTCAGATCCAGGTGCTGGTTTAAAAAATATAATTTTTTTTTCATGGAACAACCCTTTTAAGACATATTGAGTTATGGAAAGGGCCCATATACTTCTATGGGCTCTGTACAGTGTAGTGCACATTCCATACAACTCGGAGCCAAAGGGCTCGAGTCCGAGTATTTTACTTGCCATAGGCAGCCATATTGCTAACTATAGCTCACAACACAAAGCAATCAGAAATCTGTAGCCATCAACACATCCTCCGTGTGCTGCTCAGGCATCAATTAAAGTAAATGTTAAAAATCTACAGTTCCTAAAAAGCCCGGCTCCGTAAAGTTGTAATTTAGGGATCAATAAGCTTTTATGGGTCCGCGGTGCTTTGATTTGCTGAGGAACATCTGAGGGACCGGCAACAAAAGCAGAAAGAGGACACTGAGTTCAAAGTGAATGATGGCAGCGCCGTGTTATTACCGGGACGGTTCTAGCTGGGTTCTACATAACTCTCTGATAATGATCGCTTTCTGATGCCGGTGGAGCCCACAACCTCCGGCTTAGCAGAAACCTCTGTTGGAGAACATTAAAGGGAGGAACTTCTGAAAGAAACTGTATTTATTTTGTCCCCAGGCTCAGCTTTGATGAGGGACGGTCGTGGAGTAAGTACGGCTTTACATCTGCTCCTTTGTTTGTTGACGGGGCATTGGTGGAACCAGGAGTAGAAAATCAAATAATGACGTGAGTATAGAAAGAGCCTCAGTTGTCTAGTGTTAAATATATATATATATATATATTGTTTTGTTAATGTCTGCAATATTATAAATCCTTTTTTTTTACATTTATATTGTTTTTTCTTGATATTTGGGTTACGCCCCCGCTTAGTTCTCTTGCATTATGCTGTTAAATGGCCACCTTTAAGTGGCGCCACTTGACCATCCAAAGACTCCATATTGACCGCTCAACCACAATTAATCTGATTTTGTCAGAGATTTTATTGTAGAAGACTAAGAGTGGCATTTATTAAGATGTATGCCAACCCCCGAGGAGCCTTAAACACAGGTCTACTCTAATGAATAGGATCCTTGTGCAAAACTCACTGGGCAAAGTACTTTGCGTTGGCAACTATTTTACATGGGTAATTAAGGATTTTAACCTTAAAGGGGTGTACCCATCTGAGACAATGGGGGCATATCACTAGGAGTTCCCAGAGGTACCTGCACCTTTATCAAGAATGCAGGGAGGGCGGTGGTGGCTGAAGGACCCACCAAGTGCTCTTCCCATAGTAGTGAATAAGAACACACAACGATTGCGTGGTCACCACTCCCAATAATTTCTATGGGGCAAATGGAAATAGACTAGCCAGCTCTTGGCTATTTTCAGTAGCTCCATAGAAATGAATGGAGGGAGGCTGCACAAGCTTTGTGCACTTCCATTCACTACTATGGGAAGAGTGATTGTCGGGTCCTCCACCACTTTCAGGGCTCCATTCTTGGTGTAGGTGTAGGTTCCAGAGGTGGGACTTGCACTTATCAGACAATGGGGGCATATCCTAGCGATATGCCCCCATTGTCTGAGATGGTAATACCCTAATGAAATCCATGGCAAATATTCAGCAGTCTTCTAACAGGCAACATGGTGAAGGTTACGTAATTTAAAAAGAGTCCTGGGTGAGAGCAAAATCCCTGGTGCTCTAGGGTAATGAATTGTGTACATACTACAAAAGAACCTGACGGACCCCATTGTAAGTGTCACGATGGACATTGCTTTGTGGTTTCCATCAGAAACGGATCTAATGGGGCATACTCTATTTATTAACTACTGTCTAATTTTTAGACAGTATGTGCCAGGTTTATCACATTAACTGATGCTGGAGGATACATGATACATCTCTGACACCTTTTGACTGTCTAGTCTATATGGTGAATGTATTAATGCCATCTATTAGTTGCTTACTTTATGCCAGAATTTTGCACCAAAATTTAGATTTATTTTGAACCATGTCCCTTTCCTATGTGCCATGTCCCTTTCAAACACCCTCTTGGCGGATCACTTGAATATACTGCATATCGTGTATGCTAGTTTTGTTGCTCAAATTGCTCCTGAATTCTTAGAATTGATTAGTAAATCTCCCATAGCGTTGCTGGAGTAAACATTGCCTTTGTTGTTAATTCCCTGGTGATCCGTAAAGGTGTTAATTTTACATTCTGTGGGGATCTAGTGTCACTATGGGGTTCATGTTATATTCCTTGGTGGTCTGGGTCAGTGAAAGGGTTTACTTTACAATCCTTGGTGGGCTAGGGCAGCAAAGGGCTTAATTTTACATTCTCTGGTGGTCTAGGGCAGTGAAGGGGTTCATATTACTTTCCTTGGTGGTCTAGGACAGTGAGGGAGCTCATTGTACAATCACTGATGGTCTTGAGCAGTGAAAGTGTTCATTTTACTTTCCTTGACATTCTAGGTTAGTGAAGGGGTTCACTTTACAATCCTTGGTGGTGTAGGGCATCAAAGAGCTTCATTTTACATTCTCTTATGGTCTAGGGCAGTGACGGGGTTCATTTTACTTTCCTTGGTTGTCTAGGGCAGTGAAAGAGCTCATTGTACAATCTCTGATGGTCTAGAGCAGTGAAGGGGTTCATTTTACATTTCTTGATGTTCTGGGTTAGTGAAGGGGCTCACGTTACAATCATTGGTGGTCTAGGGCAGCAAAGTTCTTCATTGTACATTCTCAGTTGGTCTAGGGCAGTGAAGGGGTTCATTTTAATTTCCTTGGTGGTTTAGGGCAGTGAAAGAGCTCATTGTACAATCTCTGATGGTCTAGAGCAGTGAAGGGGCTCATTTTGCATTTCTTGATGTTCTGGGTTAGTGAAGGGGCCCACGTTACAATCATTGGTGGTCTAGGGCAGCAAAGTTCTTCATTGTACATTCTCAGGTGGTCTAGAGCAGTGAAGGGGTCCATTTTATAATTCTTGGTGGTCTAGGGCAATAAAGTGGTTTATTTTAAAAGTTGGTGATCTAGGGTATTGAAGGGGCTTAGTGTAGAATCCCTGATGGACTAGGGCAGTGAGGGGAGCTTATAGGTGGCCGTCTTGCTAACCACTCCATGTACCTGAGTTTCTGGAGGGTAGCAAAGAAATATTCTAAGTAATTATGCCAGGGCCGTTAAAACTATTTAGGGTAGTTAGTTCAGCAGGCAGTGAAGGAACTACGATGGTAGCTTTTGAAGGACTTGAGGAGAAGTACATGATTTGAGCCCACATGAGTATGAAAAGTACTAAGTATCCCAGTATGTTGATATCCTTATAAATTTTTGAAGAAAGACGACTCCCAGTTTGCATTGGGTCTTACAATTAATTATCTGGTTTTATTATCTCTTTTAGGCATTGAATTTCTTTATTTTTTCATATTTGCATTTTTATGTTGTAAGAATGCTTAGGCTTCATTATAATGACTGATACAGGTTCATAAAACCATGCAGCAAAACATGTAAAAGGAAATGTCATCTTCTGATGTATATATGCCCAGAGGAGCTGCATTCCTGGGCTTATCCCCCCTGCCATCAACACAAACACAAGCACCGACCATTAGACAATGTTCCTTGCACTCAGATGATAGACTTCTCTCCCGACAAGCTTCCATTTCTCAGGAAGGCAATTGCAAAACCCTCCGGCTCCAAGGGATTTCGGTACAAAATGAAATCCTGGCTCACAAAGAGTACATCAGAAGTACCCTCCTTCAGAGAGAGTCTATCTGCAGTTGACTTGGTAGAAAGAATTCAGAAAAAAGTGTTATGTTCTTATTCACTGTTTACATGCTCGGTAGGGAGTCAGGAAGCAACATTTTTTTAGATGGTTAAAGGGGTCTCATCATGATAAACCATTTCTATAAACCCAGTTACATAATGTGGACATCATAGAGTGTGGTCATCTGCTCAGGACTCCCTTCACATGGCCTGGATGGAAAGCCAGCAGTGAAGATCAGCGATTGATCTGTCAAACCTAGCCCATTTATATTAGTATAAGGTTTTCCAGACCAGTGCATAATACTAGAGGACATATGAACATCATAGAGTGAGGTCACCTCCCAGATGGTAGAGTGTTCAACGAAGACTGTCCCTTGCTCAGACTCTACTCATCCATGTTATTCCATAGTCTGCCATCACCAGTCCCTATGACAACCCCTAATAGGGCACATATGTGAGACCCCAGAGTGGTGTTACCACTCCTACACCCCTCTACTGTCTTCTATGGGCTAACACAATGTCATCTACGCATTTTATTCCAGATCCTACACACTGTGCATTCATAATGATGTTATGCAACTTTTATACATGTAATGTACCTGGTGCACCAGCAGGTGGCAGCAAACAAGGCAGAGCCGTAGTTACTCAGAACTTTCCATGCCATTCTGACCCCCTCTCTGGAGAGGAGTGGGCTGGTCCCACTTCCTGCAGAAAGGATGGGGATCTAGTTAGAACCAGTTCAGGCTTACCCCCTGCTAGGGGAAGGTGTGCAGGGGCACGTCTCTGCTGGATGTGCCCATGCCAGCCAGAGCACCTTCAGCTCTGCTGGCCAGGAAGGCAGCATTATAAAGCCTCAGAAGCCAGGAGGTAGTTCCCTGGCCCCCTCCTAAGTATGACCAAGGAGAAAGGCACAGCCTCTGGGAGTAATCCAAGTTTACAGAAAGCTGGTCAGTACAGCAGTGAGCAACAGAATAAGAGCAGAAGTGTTTGCCTGCCAGTTATATGCTAAAACCTTTTGGGACCAAGACAAAGATTGTTGTTTGAATGCAAGTCTACTGAAGTAAAGATGTGTTGGATTTCACCTCAAGGTCTGAACTTGTTTATTCCTTCATCCCTCAATTATTCCCCCTATTTATTGCAACTGGAGCCAAAAGCCTTGGGTCCAGCCGCATTCAGGTAGGAGCACCGTGACACACCATAAAGAGACATTTTAGGCCACAAATTTTAGCACTCGGCATTCCTACACCTCGGAGGCGTTTTCCCTTATATAGGGATAGGGCCCTGCGGGGTGGCTGCCCATTGCACATAAATATCATAGGCAAGAGTTGTCCACTTGGGACTCTACTCTATAAGTCAAAGAGGAGAGCCACCAATAAATAGCTGCCATCTAACTTATTACATGATCCGTCAGCCCAATATGTCATACTACGTATGGATGTCACATATGGATGGCGCCCGCTCTGCACTCTCCTCTGTTGTTTAGAGTGGAGAGCTACCAACATAGATCAGCTCTTCTTCTGGTTGCCCCTTCAGTGGTCTATCAGGCCATCATGTTATTGCACATTTTCACTAGAGAGCCCACTGATTTGGACGAGCCTGAACAGTGAGCTGATTGCAAGGGATCCAGGATGATCAATATAAGAAGGGGCCATTTTAAATCTAGCTTCTTGTGTCTTTCACCCGATTCCGTAGTCATCCTTCTCGTCTTGAGCCTGAGCATGTTGTATCCAAGTAAGTATGTCAGATGACAGCTGCTCACTTCCCTGATGAATGATAAGGAGCGGCTGTCATTTGACAAGAGCCTCCTGAATCCTTCTGCCAATCATTTGTTGATCTGTTCCTATAGTCTGTTCTCCCAGATGTACCTTTGGTGGTCATCTCTCCTTTTGTCCTGTCCATCGATGGAGACACCACTTTGACTGTTGTTTGAGACAAGCTGAGTTTTTGCCTCAAACAACCAATGTTATTCTATAAGCGATCATTCTGGAATGTAATAATTGGTATAATATATCATACATGAGCAGTGGAGATGGGCAAATTGCTCAAAATTCAATTTGGCTGAAGAGGTTGACCGATTCAACTCAGACCCAAATCGATTCTAACAGAATTGAAACTGCTCCAATTTGCCTGAAAATTGGATGTATGATTTTTGGATGTATTTTTTTTTTATCTCTAGTCTCTCACTTTGATTTTTTTTAATTAAATTAATATTTTCTCTGTTTTGGCTACTTGAAAGAGCTGATGGGTTGGGATGCTGAGTGTTAGACCCCCATCGATGCAACAATGATGACCTATTCTGAAGATAGGTCATCGCTGTCTAGAACCTAAACAATCCCTTTAAGAAAGTAATTTAATGGCGTCAAAAAGATTCAAGTGGATTTCTGGAAATCCTCCGGAGCCTTAGTTCCTCTGCCAATGCCTTAAATGCTGCATATCGGAATACCTCTTTAATTTGACGGGATTGAAGCTCAGAGCCAAAAGGTGGAGTCTGGATGGCAGAGGACCTGCTTTTGGTAATTGCCCTTTTGGCCATTCTATCATCCAGCTCTGCTATTGCAGAGATCCCCTGAGCTGATGCAGAGGATTAGAATGACAGTGGCCCTTATAAAGGTATGGTGGGTGGTTGGATGACTATATATTGGCATGTGTGGGTATAGGTGTCCACTGTAAGATTCGTGCTTGAGCTCTGTCTGGTCTAGTGGTGGTATAGGTAATGATTGTCTGAGCTGTAGTACCTCACTTTATAGTGGTGTCTGTAAAGCTCTATGTCATAGATCACTCTGCTGTCTTGTCTCAGAAGCTCTCAGAATTTTTGATCTCTCAGGAGTGTTGGTCTCACAGGAGTAGAATCTTATTTGTAGTAGTAGGAGCTCTAGCATGTGCTTCCTCTCCTCTTTGTAGCCACACTGCAACCCCTCCCCTGGAAGGAAGCAAGACCATCCACATCCTACTAAGAGGAGAGGAACCGGGTAGATAGTCCTATTGCTACCAACCAATGCCAACCTGCTGAAATGCACGGTCACAACCATAAAACACAAAATGTTACAGAGTATACTTATGAGCAGTTATAAATACCCGCAGGTCTGGAGTACTGCACCAGGGCATGTGGTCTGCAGACTGAACCCAGACAGGACAAAACTGAGAATAACATTGTTCTACTCTTAGAATTGTACAATTTCACGGTCGGCAGAAACTTTAATAAAGACATTTCAGAGAGGGAAATGTCATCTGCTGTCAGAGAAACTGCAAAAGACACCTTAAACAAAATAAAAAAATTTCCATTGCAGATTTTTTTATAGGCAGCCAAAGTTTTATATTATTACATCTGGTTCAGGCGAGGAGATAAAACTCCAGTGTTTTACAGCTTTTTCTGCTTCTACATTATGAGCTTCATATCTGTTGCTCCGTGCTGTTTCTGACTTTCATCTCAGACGCGTCTATCCATTCTCTTGATGAAAACAGATGACCGGCCCGGGAACCTGGAATCCTGCATTTTCCTCCCAAGTGCCCCAATTTTTAGCGACTCCACAAAAAAATGTGGAAATTCACAGATTTTATCCCTAGGATTTTTTTCATTAGTTTGTGGACAATATAGTCCTGGAATTGATTGTCCGGGAGACCAACTTTTATGCTACACAGAGGACGCGGCAGTTGCAGAGAGATCAGAGCCTCTAGGTGTAATGGTAACACCCTCGTTGCTCCTAGAAGCTCATTTGCATTTATCAAAGGGGTTTTCCAGGATTTTGCTACTGATCAGTGGGGGTCCGACACCCAACAACCCCACCAATTAGCTGTTTGAGAAGGTACCGTCACTCCTGTGAGCACCGCGGCCTTCTCTCAGCTTGCCAAGCACAGCGCCGTACATTGTATAGTGGCTGTGCTTGGTATCGTGCTCAGCCCCCACCGATCAGATACTGATGACTTATCCTGAGGATAGGTCATCAATAGTAAAATCCCAGAAAACCCTTTAATACATCATTTTTCTCAGCAATGCGGGCACATATGAACATGGGACCACAGATGCCTTCAGCTGCCAAGCGCCAGGTCAGCCAGTGTCATAGGTATAAAACTGCTGACAGATGCCCTTTGAGCACTGTATGGTGGTATTATTTAACCACTACTGTAGCATTAATTAGGAATCATGTGATGATAGAAAATGGTCATAGCATTATGTAATCACCTAAGCATTACACAGTGGTATTATTTGGGCACTGTATGGGGGTATTATTTGAGTGATGTATGGTGGTATTATTTGGGCACTATATAGTGGTATTATTCACTGTATGTGGTATTATTCGGTCAATGTACTGTGTGGTATATAGTTGATTATTTGAGCACTGTATAGTTGTATTATTTGGGCACTGTATGTATATTGGCACTGATATATTATTTGGTATTATTAGGGCACTGTATGTATGGTGGTATTATTATTGAGCACTGTATGTATATTGGTATTTGAGATTATTTGGCACTGTATATGGCACTGGGTATTATTTGAGCACTGTATGGTGGTATTATTTGAGCACTGGTGGGTATTATTTGAGCACTGTATAGTGTATATTTGGTGGTATTATTATTTGAGCACTGTATGTGGTACTGTATTATTTGAGCACTGTATGTGGTATTATTTGATGTGTATTATTTGTGTATGCACTGTATGGTGGTATTATTTGAGCACTGTATGTTGTGATATTATTTGAGCACTGTATGGCACTGTATTATTATGAGTACTGTATGGTGGTATTATTCGGTCCACTGTATGGTGGTTTTATCTTGGGCACTGTGTGATGGTATTATTTGGGCACTGAATAGTTTTGTATTATTTTAGGCCACTGTTATGGTGGTATTATTTGAGCACTGTATGGTGATATTATTTGGGTACTGTATTGGTGGGGTATTATTTTGGGCACTGTATGATGGTATAAATTGGGAAATGTATTGTGGTATTATTTGAGCCACTGTATGGTGGTTATTATTTGAGGCACTGTATGGTGGTAATATTTGGGCCACTGTATAGTTGTATTATTTTGGGCACTGTACGGTTGGTATTATTATGTTGCACTGTATGGTGATATTATTTGAGCACTGTATAGTTGTATTTATTTGGGCACTGTACAGTGGTATTATTCAGGCACTGTATGGTGGTATTAGTTGAGCACTGTAATAGTTGTATTATTTGAGCACTGTATGGTGGTATTATTTGGGCACTGTATAGTTGTATTATTTGAGCACTGTATGGTGGTATTATTTGGGCACTATATGGTGGTATTATTTTAGCACTGTATAGTTGTATTATTTTAGCACTGTATGTTGGTATTATTTGAGCACTGTATGGTGGTATTATTTGAGCACTGTATGGTGGTATTATTTGGGCACAGTACGGTGGTATTATTTGGACACTGTATAGTTGTATTATTTGGGCACTGTAAGTTGGTATTATTTAAGCACTGTATAGTTGTATTATTTGGGCACTGTACGGTGGTATTATTTGTGCACTGTATGGTGATATTATTTGAGCACTGTATAGTTGTATTATTTGGGCACTGTACGGTGGTATTATTCAGGCACTGTATGGTGGTATTAGTTGAGCACTGTATAGTTGTATTATTTGGGCACTGTTTGGTGGTATTATTTGGACACTGTATGGTGATATTATTTAAGCACTGTATGATGGTATTAGTTGAGCACTGTATGGTGATATTATTTGAGCACTGTATAGTTTTATTATTTGGGCACTGTACAATGGTATTATGTGGGCACTGTATGGTTATATCGTTTGAGCACTGTATGATGGTATTAGTTGAGCACTATATGGTGGTATTATTTGAGCACTGTATGATGGTATTAGTTGAGCACTGTATGGTGGTATTATTTGAGTACTGTATAGTTTTACCATTTGGGCACTGTACGATGATATTATTTGGGCACTGTATGGTGATATTATTTGAGCACTTTATTATGGTATTAGTTGTGCACTGTATGGTGGTATTTAAACTCTGTATGGTGTTATTAGTTGAGCACTGTATGGTGGTATTATTTGGGCACTGTACAGTGGTATTATTTGGGCACTGTATAATTGTATTATTTGGGCACTGTAAGTTGGTATTATTTGAGCACTGTATAGTTGTATTATTTGAGCACTGTATAGTTGTATTATTTGGGCAATGTACGGTGGTATTATTTGTGCAATGTATGGTGATATTATTTGAGCACTGTATAGTTGTATTATTTGGGCACTGTACGGTGGTATTATTTGGGCACTGTATGGTGGTATTATTTGAGCACTGTATAGTTGTATTATTTGGGCACTGTACTGTTGTATTATTTGGGCACTGTATAATGGTATTAGTTGTGCACTGTATGGTGGTATTATTTGAGCACTGTATAGTTTTATTATTTGGGCACTGTACGGTGGTATTATGTGGGCACTGTATGGTGATATTGTTTGAGCACTGTAAGATAGTATTAGTTGAGCACTATATGGTGGTATTATTTGGGCACTGTATGATGGTATTAGTTGAGCACTGTATGATGGTATTATTTGAGCACTGTATAGTTTTATTATTTGGGCAATGTACGGTGGTATTATGTGGGCACTGTATGGTGATATTGTTTGAGCACTGTATGATGGTATTAGTTAAGCACTATATGGTGGTATTATTTGAGCACTGTATGGTTGTATTATTTGAGCACTGTATGTTGGTATTATCTGATCAGTGTATGGTGGTATTATTTGAGCACTGTATGATGGTATTAGCTGAGCACTGTATGGTGGTATTATTTGAGCACTGTATAGTTTTATCATTTGAGCACTGTACGGTGGTATTATTTGGGCACTGTATGATGGTATTAGCTGAGCACTGTATGGTGGTATTATTTGAGCACTGTATGGTGGTATCATTTGAGCACTGTATAGTTTTATCATTTGGGCACTGTACGGTGGTAGTATTTGGGCACTGTATGGTGATATTATTTGAGCACTTTATGATGGTATTAGTTGAGCACTGTATGGTGGTATTATTTAAACTCTGTATGGTGGTATTATTTGAACAGTGCATGTGACTAGTATTTGGCTACTTCATGATTCCAGACCTCTGCCCCTGATTATATAGCAGAGTGACCCTTCTGCAGGCAGAATTTTTTATTTTCTTAGACAACAGGTATATAGCAGTTTGAAAACTGAAAAAAGAACATTCACATGGCATAGTCCGCTCTTTACTGATGTGTGAGGACAGTCCCATAGCGGTGACTGGAGGGGTTGCAGTGCTTGCACAGTGCGCTCTCCACTAATTTCTATGCACTGGTCTAGACATTCTTCCTCCTACAAATCAGAGGTGAAGACTTTATCAGTTCAATTAGCCGCCCGAACCGCCGAATCCGTCCGCCGCCGCCTCCAGTATCTCTTTCGGGCCCCGCGGTTTTCCTCCTGCCATCTGGACGCTGCAGAGACAAGTTTTAATTACCATTAATATTGAAGCATTTGCCATAAATAATTGATGCGGAGGGCAGCTGGTCAATTTGTACATTATGTGCAGGGTATTGTGCATTTAAAATATTAATGAAAAGTTTAATTATAGTAGAGTTGCATCTGACCTTTCCACAATCCCTTTATCATAAATCTGAAGGAGGTGCGTCGATTCCATTACACGCCGCCATTAATTAGCCGCCTCATCAAAGGACAGGTAGCGGTATAAATGAAAAAGCCAGTCATTTCCTAAAAAACAAATTAAAAATTGGCATCTGCTACATTGTTTCCAGCAGAATCTGCATCTCTTGTAGCTTTTGCTTTCTCACGTATTTATTTATTTATTTTTCTCCTGCCTGCGGCCAAAACTCATTTCAAAAATGATTTGGCAGCAGAAGTTCGTTGCGTCTGTATTGTTGGCAAACAGGCTGCTTAGCTGGTAAATCACTGGCGGCACGGCACCGACACAAGGCCATTAATACAGACCCCGCATTGTGCATCTCTACTAGCCGGCCACAATCACTATTTATTTTTGGAGACTAGAACATAAATCAAAATACTAACATGCGAAACCGGCCCAGGGGAGAATTCAGATGTGAGCCAGGTTCTCGCATTTTCTTTTCAGGATATATGATCCGTGCCGAGCAAAAAGACTGCAACGTGTAAATAACATTCACCCCCTGATCACAGGAATGTACTAATTCTGTTCCTCCCCGGAGACAGGAGCTATGCATGGATTTGTATTTAAAAACTCCTATCTATCTATCTATCTATCTATCTATCTATCTATCTATCTATCCCGCTATCTTCTATCTATCTACCCAGTTATCTATCTATCTATCTTTCTATCTATCTATCTATCTATCTACCTCCTATCTATCTATTTATCTATCTATCTCATATCTATCTATATATCTATCTGTCTTTCTGTCTATCTATCTATCTATCTAGTTTTATATCTGTCTATCTATCTATCTTTCTATCTATTAAATTCATTTATCTCATATCTATCTATCTATGTGTTTGTCTATCTATCTATTTATATATCTGTCTATCTATCTATCTATCTATCTATCTATCTATCTATATCTATCTATCTATCTATCTATCTATCTATCTATCTATCTATCATAGCAGAACTAAAATGAAGTCTGATAACTCAGGTCACAGTGATATTTGTGATAAAAGCCATTGAAAACCATTAAAAATGTCAATTAACATTTTGGCATTCTTTACTTAACAGTTTAGCTCAGGTTTGCTCTGCTACCGTACATATGTAACTCTCTATCTATCTATCTATCTATCTATCTATCTATCTATCTATTATCTATTTTATGTATCTATCTGCAACCCCAGTTCCAAAGAAGTTGGGCCACTGTGTAAAATTTAAGTAAATGTAAATGAAAACAGAATGAGAATATTTTAAAAAATCTCTTAGACCCATATTTTAATGATAATAGATCATAGAACATATCAGATGTTGAAACTGAGACATTTTACCGTTTTATAGAAAAAACAAACTCATTTACAACTTTTACAACTTGAGGGCAGAAACACAACCTTAAACAGTTGGGCCAGGACCACGTCCACCATCGTTTACCATCCCCTCTTCTTTTCACAACGGTCTGTAAATGTCTGGGAAGTGAGGAGACCAATTGCTGGAGTTTTGGGAGATGAAGATTGTCCCATTCTTGTGTGATGTAGTGTTCTGTCTGCTCAGAAGTCCTGGGTCTTCATAGCCGGATTTTCCATTTCATGATGCTCCAAATGGTTTCTATTGGCGAAAGGTCTGGATGCAGACGGCCAGTTCAGCCCTGGACTCTTCTTCTGCAAAGCCATGCTGTTGTGGTGGATGCAGTATGGGGTTTAGCATTGTCTTGCTGAAATGTGCAAGGTCTTGCCTGAAATAGACTTTGTCTGGATGTAGGAGCAGATGTTGTTCTAAATCCTGTGAGCTGCCCATGTCATAGGCAATAATGCATTTGTATGCCATCAGACAGGCAGGCTTTGAACTGTGCACCCATAACAAGCTGGATGGTCCCTCTCCTCCTAAGTCTGCAGGACACAACATCCATAGTTTTCAAAATGAATTTTAATTTTTTATTCATCTGACCTGAGAACAGTTTTTCCTTTTGCCTCAACCTGTTTTAGATAAGCTCTGGCCCAGAGAAGACAAGGGCATTTCTGGATTGTGGTGACATATGGCTTGTTCTTTGCACGATACAGCTTTAGCTTCCATTTGTGGATTGCATGGAGATGTGTTTTGACACTGATTTCTGGAGGTGGCCCTGAGCCCATGTAGTGATATCCAGGACAGAATCAGCCTGTTTATAATGCAGGGCCCATAGATCATGAGCCTCTAGTATAGACCTTGTCCCTTGCGCACATGGATTTCTCCAGATTCTCTGAATCTTCTGATGATATTATGTCCCGAGATATTCAAAGTCTTCATCATTTTAGATTAAGAAACATTTTTTCTGAAATTGTTCCACAATTGTTAGAGACACACTTTTTCATAGATTGGTGAACCTCAGCTCATCTTTGCTTCTCAGAGACTCTGCCTCTGTAACCTGCTATTTTTGTTCCCGGTCATTTGACTTACAGCAGTTTTTTTAGAACCACTTACCGTATTTTTCGCTTTATAAGACGCACCCGATGATAAGATGCACCCCAGAGGAGGAAAATAAGAAAAAATATTTTTCATCAGACCTCATGTCCAGATCCTCATATTAGACCCCCCATAAATATCAGGACATCACATCAGACCCCCATATCAGCCCTCCATGTCAGAACCCCATCAGCCCTCCATGTCAGAGCTCCAACAGACCTCAGAAGAGCCCTTTTCTTTCAGACTCCCATCAGAGCTCAGGTCAGCCCCTTCAGGACCCCATCAGACCTCTGAACAGCACTTTCAGACGCCCATCAGACCTCCCATCAGCCCTTTCAGAACCCCATCAGACCTCAGATCGGCCCTTTCAGAACCCCATCAGACCTCTGATCGGCACTTTCAGACCCCCATCAGACCTCAGATCAGCCCTTTCAGACTCCCATCAGACCTCAGATCAGCCCTTTCAGACTCCCATCAGAGCTCTGATCAGCCCTTTCAGACTCCCATCAGACCTCAGATCAGCCCTTTCAGACCCCCATCAGCCCTTTCAGACTCCCATCAGAGCTCTGATCAGCCCTTTCAGACTCCCATCAGACCTCAGATCAGCCCTTTCAGACCCCCATCAGCCTTTTCAGACCTCCCATCAGCCCTTTCAAACCCCATCAGACCTCTGATCAGCTCT
The DNA here is from genome assembly GCA_900303285.1 of Rhinella marina. Taxonomy (NCBI): domain Eukaryota; kingdom Metazoa; phylum Chordata; class Amphibia; order Anura; family Bufonidae; genus Rhinella; species Rhinella marina. Next base: position 65,441 of record ONZH01008738.1, read on the forward strand.
TTCAGACCCCCATCAGGCCTCAGATCGGCCCTTTCAGACCCCCATCAGACCTCAAATCAGCCCTTTCAGAACCCCATCAGACCTCAGATCGGTCCTTTCAGACTCCCATCAGACCTCAGATCAGCCCTTTCAGACTCCCATCAGAGCTCTGATCAGCCCTTTCAAACCCCATCAGACCTCTGATCAGCCTTTTCAGAACCCAATTAGACCTCAGATCAGCCCTTTCAGACCCCCATCAGACCTCAGATCAGCCCTTTCAGACCCCATCAGACCTCAGATCAGCCCTTTCAGACCCCCATCAGCCTTTTCAGACCCCCATCAGACCTCAGATCAGCCCTTTCAGACCCCATAAGACCTCAGATCGGCCCTTTCAGACCCCCATCAGCCTTTTCAGACACCCATCAGACCTCAAATCAGCCCTTTCAGAACCCCATCAGCCCTTTCAGACCCCCATCAGACCTGTGATCAGCCCTTTCAGAATACCAATTAGACCTCAGATCAGCCCTTTCAGACCCCCATCAGACCTCAGATCAGCCCTTTCAGAACCCCATCAGCCTTTTCAGACACCCATCAGACCTCAAATCAGCCCTTTCAGAACCCCATCAGCCCTTTCAAACCCCATCAGACCTCTGATCAGCCCTTTCAGAATACCAATTAGACCTCAGATCAGCCCTTTCAGACCCCCATCAGACCTCAGATCAGCCCTTTCAGACCCCATAAGACCTCAGATCAGCCCTTTCAGACCCCCATCAGCCTTTTCAGACCCCCATCAGACCTCAGATCAGCCCTTTCAGACCCCATAAGACCTCAGATCAGCCCTTTCAGACCCCCATCAGCCTTTTCAGACCCCCATCAGACCTCAGATCAGCCCTTTCAGACCCCATAAGACCTCAGATCGGCCCTTTCAGACCCCCATCAGCCTTTTCAGACCCCCATCAGACCTCAGATCGGTCCTTTCAGACACCCATCAGACCTCAGATCAGCCCTTTCAGAACCCCATCAGCCCTTTCAGACCCCCATCAGAGCTCTGATCAGCCCTTTCAAACCCCATCAGACCTCTGATCAGCCCTTTCAGAATACCAATTAGACCTCAGATCAGCCCTTTCAGACCCCCATCAGCCTTTTCAGACCTCCATCAGACCTCAGATCAGCCCTTTCAGACCCCATAAGACCTCAGATCAGCCCTTTCAGACCCCCATCAGCCTTTTCAGACCCCCATCAGACCTCAGATCAGCCCTTTCAGACCCCATAAGACCTCAGATCGGCCCTTTCAGACCCCCATCAGCCTTTTCAGACCCCCATCAGACCTCTGATCAGCCCATCAGACTCCCATCAGCCCTTTCAGACCCCCCATCAGACCTCAGATCGGCCCATCAGACCTCAGATCTGAATTTGCCTGAAATTTGCCACACTTTTATAAAGATTTACAATATATCTTCCCTAAATTTTAGAACTCTAGTCAGAAGTGACTAAGAATATGAACTTTTTGAAATAAAAAATTCAAAAATAATATACAAAAATAGAATTAAAATTAAAATTAACTTTGCTCCATTCGTACAGAATGTATTGTTTGTGTAGCCTCTTCCAATATATCTGGCCGATAGGAAATCTCATCAGATCAGTTTTGCTCACTGATTTATTTGCGCGCCTCCTCGCGCTGCCTTGCCTTCCATTCGTAATGCTAATGTATCTATTTTCAATTTGCCTAATTATCATTACCGCGCCCGCATCTTAATGAACCTCTGTTATTCACGGTGCAGATAGCGAGGCTGAGTGCGCCGCTGGTAAAAAAGACATTTTTGACATTCAGTCATCAGCGAGTCACCAGATGGATTCCATTAGACGGCGCCTGCCTCTTGTGCGGGTGCCTGGATCACATCACTCCTGAGATGTTCCGCTATAAATCTCCTTCCCATACAAAAAATATTAAAATGTATTCAGTAAAGTTCCCGGAAAACATCCGCAACATACAGTGTTTGCATTGCATCCGTATGGAGAATTTTTAGTGGCAACTGTACTTGTGAAGAATTGGAAACGTGGTCATCCACCCTCTGTCATATCCCCTTTAAAAAACTACTAATCATATAAAATGCACAAAACAATTAAGAAAAAAAATCTCTACTTTTCTGCATCTTCGGCTTTCTTTGATCCTATTTTGTCTCTAATTACAGTTAAAACTGAGAAATATACAAAGTAATCTTTTTTGCATCCCAAGTCCTTTGTGTCCTCCTCCTCACAATCCTGTGTCTAGCTGTAAGACAACTGGCTGGAGCAGGAGCCTTCCCCCTCTGCTCTTCTCTGTTAATCTCCACCCATTTATTAAGCCCCACAGCAAGAAATTAACCCTTATATTACCAGCAGAATTTAAAGGGCATCTGTCAGGAGTTTTGTCCCTATGACGCTGGCTGACCTGTTACATGTGCGTTTGGCATCTGAAGGCATCTGTGTTGGTCCCATGTTCATATGTGCCCGCATTGAGGAGAAAAATGATGTTTTAATATATGCAAATGAGCCTCTAGGAGCAACGGGGGCGTTACCATTACACCTAGAGGTTCTGCTCTCTCTGCAACTGTCACGCCCTCTACACTTTAATTGACAGGATATGACAGGCGTAATGATGTTTATACTGCCTGGCCCTGCAGTTGTAGAGAAAGCCGAGCCTCTAGGTGTAATGGTAACGCCCCCGTTGCTCCTAGAGGCTAATTTGCATATAGTAAAACATCATTGTTCTCAGCAATGCGGGCACATATGTACATGGGACCAACACAGATGTCCTCAGCTGCCAAGCGAACATGTAACAGGTCAGCCAGTGTCATAGGTACAAAACTGCTGACAGATGCCCTTTAAATAAGACTGTTTGTTGCAATACGGTTACATTCACAATGGATACATATTATAGTGAAAAAAATCCACCTGATTTACATAATGATTCTGCAGTGGAAGGGAATATAAACTGACATGCTGCTGATATAAAATCCACACTGCGGAGCAAGTTATGACATTTTCCACGGCATGTGGAGATTTTTTAAAAGCTCGTCCACTTTGCTGCTGCAGCAATCCACAGCTTTTACACTATATTTGACAAAATGAGCCGGCGAGATTATCTCCCGTTTACCCAAATCATTCATCTCTATGTTAAGTATTCCTTTAGGCTAGGTTCTCACAATGATTCAACATGCAGAAAACACCACAGACACAAAAATGCCCCCAGATTGAAAAAAAAAACACCACCGGCAGGGGAAAAAAAATTGCTAGTGCGTCCTTTGTCAGGTGTGCAAATCTGTAGGACGGCTATAGGGCTTGTTGAGAGTTTCTCCAGCTCAGGTTGAATACAGATTTTCCTTATCGGTGATGTAGCCCTCTGTAGGGTCCACAGACAATGAAATGAGCCCAAGGATGGCTCCTCTGAAGAAGGAAAGAAGGAGAGGACAGCAGCATTCATCACCAGCAACAGCAACTCTCAATTATTAACCATGACACATTATAATGAAAGACCATAGTATAACTGCTGTTTACTGTAGACAATTCATAGTATAACTGTTACAGTAGACAATTCATAGTATAACTGCTGTTACAATAGACAATCCATAGTGTGACTGCTCTTACAGAAGAGATTCCATAGTGTGACTGCTCTTACAGTACAGACCTCCACAATGTGACTGCTCTTACGGTAGAGACATCCATAGTGTGACTGCTCTTACAGTAGAGACATCCATAGTGTGACTGCTCTTACAGAAGAGATTCCATAGTGTGACTGCTCTTACAGAAGAGATTCCATAGTGTGACTGCTCTTACAGAAGAGATTCCATAGTGTGACTGCACTTACAGAAGAGATTCCATAGTGTGACTGCTCTTACAGAAGAGATTCCATAGTGTGACTGCTCTTACAGAAGAGATTCCATAGTGTGACTGCTCTTACAGTAGAGACATCCATAGTGTGACTGCTCTTACAGTAGAGACATCCATAGTGTGACTGCTCTTACAGTAGAGACATCCATAGTGTGACTGCTCTTACGGTAGACAGTCCATAGTGTGACTGCTCTTACAGTAGAGAACCCATAGTATAACTGCTGTTACAGTAGAGAATTCATAGTATAACTGCTGTTACAATAGACAATCCATAGTGTGACTGCTCTTACAGAAGAGATTCCATAGTGTGACTATTCTTTTAGAAGACAATTAGTAGTGTGACTGCTCTTACAGTAGAGACATCCATAGAGTGACTGCTCTTACGGTAGACAGTTCATAGTGTTACTGCTCTTACGGTAGATAGTCCTTAGTGTGATCACTGGTACAGTAGACAGTTCATTGTTTAACCACCCTTACAGTAGACAGACGGTAGCGTAATCACTTTTACAGTAGACAGTCCATAGTGTAACCGCTCTTACAGTAGACAGTCCATAGTGTGACTGCTCTTACAGTAGACAGTCCATAGTGTGACTGCTCTTACAGTAGACAGTCCATAGTGTGACTGCTCTTACAGTAGACAGTCCATAGTGTGACTGCTCTTACAGTAGACAGTCCATAGTGTGACTGCTCTTACAGTAGACAGTTCATAGTGTGACTGCTCTTACAGTAGACAGTCCATAGTGTGACTGCTCTTACAGTAGACAGTCCATAGTGTGACTGCTCTTACAGTAGACATAGTGTGGACTGCTCTTACAGTAGACAGTCCATAGTGTGACTGCTCTTACAGTAGACAGTCCATAGTGTGACTGCTCTTACAGTAGACAGTTCATAGTGTGACTGCTCTTACAGTAGAGAATCCATAGTCTCACTGCTTACAGTAAAGAATAGTGATGAGCGAGCCGGAGCTGCAAGATTCGGGATTCGCACGAATCTTGCCCGCTTCGGCACGGCTCGGCATCCCGAGGCAGCGCGGATTCGTGAAGATTCGTGAGTCACTGCCAATTTGAAATGCCCGGTTTTTTCAGCCAATCAGCATCAAAGGGAAGCCTGTGGGAACGCCTGCTGTGATGTAACAGCCCCTATACCTCCCCAGCAGTGATTGGCTGGCAGTGACATGTGACCTAAATTTACATAAGGTAGGGACCTGCAGCATCAGCCTCAGGCCTCATTCACACGTCCGCAAAAATCGTCCGCATCCGATCCGCAATTTGCGGACCGGGTGCGGACCAGGTGCGAACCCATTCACAGTCATGGGGCCGCAAAAGATGCGGACGGCACACTGTGTGCCGTCGTGCATCCGCACTTCCGTTCCGTGGGTCCGGAAAAAAATAGAACATGTCCTATTCTTGTCCGGATCCACGACAGGAAAAGGCATTTCTATCATGTGCATTCCCGCAAATTGCGGATCCACAAACACAGACAACACCAAACGGACGTCTGAATGAGCCCTTAGGGAGCCTCAGAGGCAACTCTAACATGCTGCCCCTGGTGTTTCCTATGCATTCCAAGGTGTTTCCATCATTTTCTGAGGGGTTTCACATGTTGGGGCAAACTTGACTGTGCAGAACCTTTGGCCCCTGCAAAAAGATTCGGGTCTCCCCATAGACTTTAATGGGATTCGTGATTCGGCACGAATCCACGTGGGATTCGGGCGAATACCGAATCCCCGAATCTTTTAGGATTCGCTCATCTCTAGTAAAGAACCCTCTTCTCTGTGATGGAGAAACCTTTTTCTTAAGTAAGTACCCATTAGTCAGTTTTGTCTTCTCTCACACCTCAGTATTGACCTATATACTTGTGGGTTATAATTCTGTGGCGTCTCAGGAATACGTCTATTATATCGTCTGCGTTCAGCGTCTTCTACTGTAGACACTTTTCTGTAATCTTTTATCAGGGTTGTCATAGCGATATTAGGAGCGACCTTCTCGCTGATTACAGCTCTGTACCGTGTACTATGTATGTATTATTGCACGCAGTTGTCCTCCTGTGTGCCCTAATACATATCATTATCTCACGTGTCCGACTGAAGTGTTCTGCTGTAAAGGCTAGTGTATGATCCTAAAAGTAATGTGCACAGTGCTCTGTGGTCATGTATGTAATATATATTCTGATGTATGATATGTGGGGTTGTAGCTATAGGGGGTGCAGAGGTAGCCGTCGCTAACGGGCCCAGGAGCCTGAGGGGGCCCAAAGGCTTACTTGCTAAGTAAGAATGCTTTAAAAAATTGTAAATAGTTGTTAAAAGTGTTAATATTTTATTTTTATCAATTAGCAAAATGCAAATAGAATGAAGAAAAGAGAAATCTAAATCCAATCAGTGTTCAGGGTGACCATCCTTTGCCTCCTTCCAGGGACACTTACACACAATGATGTAGACTTGCTCAGATCCTTGTGTCCCTTCAGGTAGACTGGGTGATGCTGAGATCAGGGCTTTGTGGTAGTGATGATCGAGCACTAAGGTGCTCGTACGCTCGGGTGCTCTGGCCGAGCACTCAGGGGTGCTTGAGTGCTCGGCCAAGCACCCGAGCATAATTGAAGTCTATGGGAGTAAAACAGGCACCCCCGCTCGGAAGATCGGTGGGTGCCTGGTTTACAAAAGTGCCCCAAATAAAATAAAAAAAGCACACAGACACTGACACTACTTACCTTCCCTGGCAGCTCCCGACCTGCTCCAGCAGGAAGATGGCGCGCAGAGTGGTAATTTCTACTGCCTGCTGGACGGGAGGAGGTTGCTGCAGGGAAAGGTAAGGACGGATCCGTCATGACCCCAATGCAAGTCAATGGGAACGGATCTGTTTACTAGTGTGTCACACCAAACGGATCCGTCCCCATTGACTTGCATTGGGCTCATGACGGATCCGTCTAGGGGACTCGAGCTTTGGGCTCAAGTACACTCGGTGTTCGGCCGAACACCGAGTGCACCCGAGTGTAGGCATGCTCGGCCGACACTACTTTGTGGGGCCTTATCTTTATGTCCAAGACTCCCTGTTCTTCTTTACCCTGAGGATAGTCTTAAATGACATTGGCTGGATGTTTAGGGTTGTTGTCCTGCCGCAGAATAAATTTTGAGCCAACTAGAACCCTCCATGATAGAGACACCTCCAAGACTGCTGTACTACAAGTCCAAACAGAGGGGAAGGTGAAGAGTCAGGACAGGAAGTAGAATACATGGAGCGACTTCACAAAACTATATCTAGAAAATCGTCCACCTATATTTTATAATACAAATTATAATAAAATACATAAAATATTCACATATAGATGTGAAAAAATGATGAAAGTGCTGCTTTAAGTATGGTGGGACTCCATATAGATTCACTCATCACAACAGGCAAGAGAGGCTTTCATTCAACTAAAAAGGACATGTGGGAGGAGCATTAGAGGGAGGGCCTGTGAATCAGCGCTGCTGATGGATTGGATTCTGCTGAGAGGTTTCTCCTTGCAATTTTTCTCTCTTATGTCCTTTCCAGTTGAAAGCTGACATATTATACAATCTCTCATGATGCCGGTAGTATCAACCTAACTACCAATGGCACACACAGTATAAGACCTCCATACCCCCCGCAGAGCAGGCCCAGAAAGGACAATAAAGCAGGTGCCCATCTCTGCTCTACTTACCTGGTTCCCTGGTGGTTAGTTCCAGTGCTCTTCCTAACCTGCTGCCCGACAGGTCCCGCCGCCGGAACGGCTCTGTTGAACCCCTTTGCATGCTGTAGCCCGCCCCTTTTTGACACTTTCTCCATTTGCCTATGGGGCAAGCACACTCCTTCTGGCTCTAAAAGGGTCAGCACACACAGCTTGATTTTCTCCAGCCAATGGATGCTCTCCCTGGGGTACTTAAGGCACCTTCTCCTGTGGTAGGCTCTAGTTCACTAGTGCCCTAGAAAGGTGTGCCATTCTATGCTTCATCTACCTGTGTACTGGCTTCTGCCTGTTTCCTAACTTTGAGCCTTCACTGCCCGACCTGACCTCTGTCAGATCTCTGTTTTGACCCTTCACTGCCCGCCCTGACCTCAAACCTTTTATTGGATCATACAAACTCTGCCTGCTCTCACTGCAGCCTGTCCTTAATTACTCTTTTCCTGGTCCCTTGGTGTCTCTTGACCCCTGTGGGTGAGCAGTCACTAGAATAGAAACTTCTTCAGGAGGTAGTAGCCTGGTGGTTCCCCTGCTGCGAAGGCCAGATCCCTGTATAGGGGTCAAAGGGTGAATACCAGGGGAGGAGCTTAGATAACACCCCTGGGAGTGGTTCTACATCTTGTACCCATATAACCCATGTATAATAGACATTGTCTGCGCAGTACGATGCCTCGTTCCATGGCGGATGCTCTACTTAGTTGCCACCAACGCAGTCTTCATGGTCACTACTGTAAGTAGTAATAGTTACTCACAATACTTAATATTGCACAGTATCGATCCCTCACGTTCATCACTGCTCAGGAGAACTGGATCGCCTGAAGTCAAGGGAAAAATACTAAAGCAAAACTCTTCTTCAAGTAAAAGCAGCATTTCCTCTTCGTACATCAGGTGGAGACGGTAATGTCAGCTCATTTTATTTCTTTTTTTGCTTTTTTTTATCACAGGGTCTTCGGACATTTCAGTCTTCTCTCAGAATGGCAGCTGATAAAGGTGGATTACAAGTCCGTTTTTGGACGGAAATGTACTGAAAATGACTTTGAAAATTGGCATCTACACAACCAGGTATATCTATCTATCTATCTATCTATCTATCATCTATCTATCTATCTATCTATCTATCATCTATCTATCTATATTCTATCTATCTTCTATCTATCTATCTATCTATCTATCTATCTATCTATCTATCTTCTATCTATCTATCTATCTATCTATCTATCTATCTATCCATCACCTATCTATCTATCTATCTATCTATCTATCTATCTATCTCATATCTATCTATCTATCTCATATCTATCTATCTATCTCATATCATATCTATCTATCTATCTATCTATCTATCTATCTATCTATCTATCTATCTATCTATCTATCTCATATCTATCTATCTATCTATCTATCTATCTATCTCCTATCTATCTATCTATCTATCTATCTATCTCATATCTATCTATCTCATATCTATCTATCTATCTATCTATCTATCTATCTATCTATCTATCTATCTGTCTATCTGTCTATCTATCTCCTATCTATCTATCTATCTATCTATCTATCCAAAAAAGCAAGAATAGGCAGCACACTCACTTAAAATAAAACAAAATAGTCCTTTTATTTACCCAAAATGTGGGACTGCGACGTTTTGACTCTAAACAGGAGCCTTTCTCAAACAATACTGATGGTGTGAACAGGGTATAAATACATAAAGTGCAATCAATAGACAATTAATATGTGAAGAAAATATTAATTAATATAATTAAAAAAAACACAATTCATATACCAGTGTAATCAAAAGACAAAATTATATAATGTAAATCATAATTCATGTGTATAAAATTCATAATATTATTACATGCTCATGTGTCATAATAATTCATAAAAACATAATAGTAGAGTTCATTCATGATTCTGAAGTGCCACCTGGAGGAGGCTGTCATCTATGCCTCCCACCACTTTTCCTATGTTGTGAGGTGGTAGGTACATAGATACATAGATGACATCTTCCTCCTCTGGCAAGGTTCCTTGGAGGAACTGGATCGATTTCATGGGTTTTTAAATCAGATAGATCCTGATGTCAAGTCCACTATTGTGCATTCTCCCAATCAGGTCCAATTTTTGGATACATTGGTAACATGGTAACATGACGGTGTTCTAGAAACCGATTTATACGTAACGCCCACTGTTGAATTTTGCTGTTGTCATCCTAGAAATATGGTGAAATTTCTACCTTATAATTAATTTTTGAGGGCAAGACGTAGAGTTGAAATGAGAACAAAATCATTGATACACTTGACAAAATGGCTGATAAATTTGTGAGGAAAGGATATCCTATATCCAGTTTGCAACAACAGATACAACAGGTACTAGCTGTGGATAAACTGTCTACATTAGTGTCTAAACAAAGGAATTCTTCATCTAAGAGAATATATTTTGTGTCCACGTATAATGAACAAAGTAATGAGGTCAACAACATTATACGTCGACACTGGTCAATACTGAAGAAATGCTGCACTGATATTTCTGAATTTAAATTACCTCCATTGTTCGCATACCGACAAAGGACTGCACCTGGCATCCGTAGAGTGCTGCTGGTTTTTGTATCTTCATTCTATCTATCTATCTATCTATCTATCTATCTATCTTCATCATCTATTCTTATCTATATCTATCTATCATTCTATCTATCTATCTATCTATCTATCTATCATCTATCTATCTATCTCATATCTATTATCTATCTATCTATCTATCTATCTATCTATCTATCTATCTATCTATCTCATATCTATCTATCTCATATCTATCTATCTATCTCATATCTATCTATCTCATATCTATCTATCTATCTCATATCTATCTATCTCATATCTATCTATCTATCTATCTATCTATCTATCTATCTATCTATCTATCTATCTATCTATCTATCTATCTATGTATCTATCTGATATATCTATCCTTCTATCTATATTTTGTACCGAGTTGTAACAGAAAATGTATTATTTGTGTTGTCTAGAATTGCAGAAAACACATCTGACTGAATATGTCCCTGTACCTTCTCTTTCTTCTGTTAATTATCTCCACCGCTCTTTGCCGTCTCTTCAGAAGGTGTTGATGTTCTGCATTCTCTTATGTTCTTTTGCTTTCTCATTTAATGATTTATTTCTAATCATATGTAAAGGATAAGAAAAATATGTGATTTTTTAAAGAAATGTAAAATGTAGAGCAGGAATTCCTTCTTCTACTCGTCCCCTCTCACATCATTCAGTCTTACAGACCGAGATAGAAGCTGCAGATGCATCCCCCTCCTCTAATATTTACTGTATTACTCTATCTGTACAGTATTTATTTTATTGGTTATTTTTCTTACCTACATTTTGCTGATAGAAAATCTGCAGCATATTCGTCTTTTAACAAATTTCATCCACACGGTGCAGAGCATAATCCATGACAAATCAGCATGTAACTTCTGAGGATTCATTGCAGATTTTCCAGAAGTTCCTGTATGTTCTGTCTGCATGCTGTGTACTCATACAAGTAGGCCAGGAACAGAGATAGGCGAATCTATTCGCCGCTTTGTAGATTCGATACGAATCTTGTAAATTTTCCGCTGCAAAGTGAATCCGGATTTTTTTGAGATTCACTCCGTTAGATTCGAAAATGTTCTTAAAGCTTTCTACGCATTCGCTACGTACTTGTCCGATACATTGTATGCTAATGTTACGTATAAGCTACTTTATACGCTGATGCGTACAAATTCAGTTAAATAGTGAATTTTTACTGTTCGTTATTCGTGCAGCAAAAAGCCCGGGAAGAAAGCGATCACCTGACCTAGTGAGCAGGTCTTGCTCTGATTGGCTCAGGCTCGGTTAGCCAGTGACATCAGTTGTGCTGCGACTGCTGAGACAAGCAGAAGCACTGTGTGTGAAGTTCTGAGACTCTGAGACCTGTGTTGTTGAAATTGGGGTGTAATTGTTCTGGAAATCCATATTACACATCAGGGATACTGCAGGGCAAGTGCAGGGCTAGTAATTAATCAGGCAGGGAGAGAGACAGGGAGAGTGACAGAGAGAGAGACAGGGAGAGAGACAGGGAGAGAGACAGAGAGAGAGACAGGGACGAAGACAAAGACCAGCTGCAGGGCCACAGAGTGAAGTGAAAAATGTCTGGAATGGAAAAGCAAAAGGGGTCCAGTTCTAGCCAGACCTCGAGCTCCAAAAAAAAAGGAGAAGGTGGCACAGGGCAGCAGTGCCAAAGGACCTGTAGCCAGAGCTTCTACTTGTAATATTCACAATACTTGGCCGTTGTTCCACCAGGCTAACCCACCGAGGCGCTAAATTGTAGTGGAGGAGAAAGTGGATGAGGTAGTGGAGTGGATGGCACGCTCATCTCAGTCTCAGCCGGATGATCTGCTGTCATCTGCTGATACATTATCCATATGTAGCCAGCGGTCAGACTCAGAGCGTTCCTCCTGCTCCACCATTCAGCTCCAGCAAAGCTCATCATTTTTGTACGCAATTTGTACGCTCATGTGTACGTGTTCATATAAGTTGCGTACCTTTAACAACTGTACGTTCGTTATTAGTGCGCGAATGTTCGCAATACACCACATAATAACGTATGATTGGTACGCAGCTTCGCAAATAGATTCGTATGAGGTACGAATCTTTTGAAAAGTTGACGAACATTTGGCGAAAATTGGCAACCGAATTTTGGATGATTCGCTCATCTCTAGCCAGGAAATAGCTAAAATAGCAGACATACTTGGTGCATGATCAGTCCTCTGCCACCCCACTATTATGAAAGACATGCAGTAGGTGGGGATCCTTGTTGCAGGTATTCCTTTGAGTACCAGGAGCTTCATTATGTCTCGAAGGAATTAAAATGTTCCCCAGGAAAGGTTCCTCAGAAGAGCTGATACTTACAGTATAAAGCATATAGTGGGTGCGCAGTGAATACACTTTAAATATTAGAGTTTGAGGCTCATTAGTTATAGTCACGTTGCCCTTTACAGGATCATTTAGCACTTTTCCTCCTTTCAGGTGACATATTGATGTTCCGCTTTATTGTTTTGCCATTAATCATCATCTGCTGGTTATTACTTTGTTTTCTAAATAAGAAACAAACACAACGTATCGATTTGTATCCAGTGAGAACATTCCTGCTCCAAGAGATTCTCAAAATAAATAAAACAAATTCAGGCTTTTAAAAAAAAAAAATCTTGCTGGAAACTTGAGGTAAATGGCGCAATTATGAGCACTATAGACAGGAGAGATCTACAAACTCAGGTATATACAATAATCATACCGAACTTTTAGAGCCATTAACCTATAAGCTGAAGCGCTTGAACAGAAAATTCCTTAGCGTAGGCACTCTAGTACTTATCTGACTCTTGAGAAGGTCATTAAAGGAGCGGAGAGCAAATCACGTCAGCTAGAGTACCATTACTCCAGGAGAAGTACATACGATGAGTGTAATAGGGAAAGTGCTCTGGGAAAAGGGCGTCAGAAGGAGAGGAGAAGCAGAGGGTTAAAGAAGAACTCCCGCAAAAAAATGTATTCCATGTCCTGCTAGTAAGTTACATGATGTAATCTGTAGTGAATGCCATTTTCTTACCAGTGTCTGTATTTGTGAGTTATATCTCCCTGATGCTTCTCATCTGTGTCATGTGACCAGCAATCAGACTCACCAACTCACACAGCATCTTATGTGTGGACAGGAAGTCTAATTCTCTATGCATTCCTATGGGAGCCTCACTTTCAGTCTCATAGGAATGAATAGAGCAGTAACTGGCTTCCTGTCCTGGTTCAGTTGGAGGTCAGGGAGTTGGTCACATGACACAGCTACAATAAGAAGAGAGGGGATAGCTCACAAATACAGTCTCTAATAAGAAGATTGCAATTACTACAGATGATATCATGCAGCTTTCTAACAAGTCAGAGAATAACATTTTTTGCGGGAGTTCTTCTTTAATATACGATGGAGCAAAGGACAGAAGGGTCTGATGCTTTTGATGCCTGAAGGTGAAATCCCAACCCCTTTGTTTGCTGACAATGCTGTTCCTTAGGAGAGAGGGGTCTCGAACAGCAGGATGAGACCAACTGGGTGTGGGCCCCTTCTCGTCAGGGCCCCATGCCCTTGGGAAAAAAATAATAAAATAAAAAACATCATTTTAATGAATGAGCAAAATGATTGGTGAAAGTCATGTACAGACTATTAACAAACCGCAAACACTGAGAAAATATAATCCAAAAATGAAATGAGGCTTAAGATGATTTACAGCAAAATTTAATTATTTGGAGATAATTGGCAAATTTATTTTAGTTAAGCATTCACTGATTCAAAAGAATGATAATCCAGAGCAGAGATGCATCCGAAGACTGAACAGAGGGAAACTAATGAGGAACAACTCTTTCGATAAAATAATCCTTTTCCATACGGCCTATGAAGGATCTTCTGCTTACGACTAGGCCTCTTTCACACGAGCGTGAAGGATTGGCTCCGGATGTATTCAGGGAAACTCGCACCATTTTGCACACAAGTTTCAGTCAGTTTTCTCTGCCATTGCGTTCAGTTGTTTAGTTTTTTCCGCTCGGGTGCAATGCGTTTCGATGCGTTTTTCACGCGCGTGATAAAAAGCTGACGGTTTACAAACAACATTTCTTAGCAACCATCAGTGAAAAACGCATTGTATCCGCACTTGCTTCAGGATACAATGCGTTTTTCACTGAAGCCTCATTCACTTCTATGGGACCGGGGCTGCGCGAAAAAACGCAGAATATAGAACATGCTGCGTTTTTCACGCAACGCAGAACTGATGGGTGAAAAAAAATTTAAATGAAATGAAAGGGTCAGGATTCAGTGCGGGTGCTATGAGTTCACATCACGCATTGCACCCGTGCTGAAAACTCGCTCGTGTGAAAGGGGCCTTAGAGTTCAGAACAGAGTCAGCCTGGTAAAGCAGGTATTAGCCAGGTATCAACCATTCATCTGAATGAGTTGCATGTAATACCAGTCTTCCCCTGTAGTGGCCGCTGCAGATGAAATGCATGACCAGCTTGTCCCATGGCGATCAGCTGACTGCAAGTTCGGCTTCGATTAAAAAGGGCAAATTTATGGTTAAAAAAAGAAAAAAAAAAGTAGAAAGGGAATGTATCATCAGAAAAAAATGTACTATTGTTTAAATCATGTTTTTCTATGAGGCATGTCTTTTAAAATTTGTACGGAGCTCCGGCTCCGTACAGTATTAGAACGAAGTTTTATGTGAATCGACTTCGGATGTTTTCATCCGAAGTCAATTCGCTTATTCCTAGTCATTATCTATATTTAAGGTCTCATGTACTCAACCATATTTTTGTCTTCATTTACGCCAGAAGATAAATTTGCTGCAGAGGCTGGCCATGCCGCCTTCCCCGTCCTTGCCATGCCCCCTTTCAAAAAAGTGGCGAGAACGGTGAAAAGTAGTAGATGCGACTATTTTTTAAAAAGTTGCAGTTAGAAAGTTGCATATTTTAACGCCACTTTTCAGGCGCACAGGGAATGCTAAATCTTCACCAAAGTATATTAGAAAGTGTCAGAATATCTTTATTTCCACACGGCTATATAATTGCTAAATGTATAAAAATAAGTAATAAAATCTAGCGTTCGGCCTTCGCTCTCCCGGGGTTTTATTCTCTTCACAATATGCAGAGGTAGATTTCCTTCCATTGACTTCTTGCGCGGCTTGTAGGATTAAAAACTCCTCATCTCCTGACTGTAACCTAAACAAGAAGCGAGCGGCTCCATAATTATCCCTCAATTAAAAGCAGCGTAGGTGTTCTCCCCGAAGGAAGTTCGTTTATCTGTGTTATATTGATTACGCCTACTTTCTTCTCTCACAGAAATGTTATTACAGCTGCCGAGGATTAAGATAGTAAAATATTCATTTAACCTTTCATGATCGGATGCGCAAAATTTAACAGCAAACAGAAATCTTGTATCTGGAGATGTTTTTTAGCTGGTGCTAAGAAAATGACAGGTTTTCAGAAAAAATTTTAATTTTTTAAATAAAATTTCTATTTTTGTTTGAAGGAGGGGTTCAAAAAATGTTTTGTCTCAACATTAATATCAGTTCCTAATAGGTCATATGGATGTCACACTCCAACAGCTCCCACTTTGGTTGAGAAAGTTTATGCCCTGCTTTCCTCACTCTCAGTCATTGAGAAAGCCTGTGAGTCCTGCCTCCCCAGCCCACTGATAGAGAAAGCCTGTGAGTTCTGCCTCCCCAGCCCACTGATAGAGAAAGCCTGTGAGTTCTGCCTCCCCAGCCGACTTACAGAGAAAGCCAGTGAGTCCTGCCTCCCCAGCCCACTTACAGAGAAAGCCAGTGAGTCCTGCCTCCCCAGCCCACTTACAGAGAAAGCCAGTGAGTCCTGCCTCCCCAGCCCACTTACAGAGAAAGCCTGTGAGTCCTGCCTCCCCAGCCCACTTACAGAGAAAGCCAGTGAGTCCTGCCTCCCCAGCCAACTTACAGAGAAAGCCAGTGAGTCCTGCCTCCCCAGCCAACTTACAGAGAAAGCCAGTGATTCCTGCCTCCCCAGCCGACTTATAGAGAAAGCCTGTGAGTCCTGCTTCCCCAGCCCACTTACAGAGAAAGCCAGTGAGTCCTGCCTCCCCAGCCCACTTACAGAGAAAGCCAGTGAGTCCTGCCTCCCCAGCCAACTTACAGAGAAAGCCAGTGAGTCCTGCCTCCCCAGCCGACTTATAGAGAAAGCCTGTGAGTCCTGCTTCCCCAGCCCACTTACAGAGAAAGCCAGTGAGTCCTGCCTCCCCAGTCGACTTACAGAGAAAGCCAGTGAGTCCTGCCTCCCCAGCCCACTTACAGAGAAAGCCTTTGAGTCTTGCTTCTCCTGCCCACTAATAGAGAAACCCTGTGAGTCCTGATTCCCTCACTCATTTATAGAGAATGCCTATGAGTCCTGCATCCTCCACCTATGCATAGATAAAGTCTGTAAGTCCTGCTTCCCCCACACACTCATAGAGAAAACCTGTGAGTCCTGCTACTGCCACTGATGGATAGAGAAAGTTGGTGAGTCCTGCTTCCCCTGCTCACTCATAGAGAAAGCCTGTGAGTCCTGCTTCCCCTGCTCACTCATAGGGAAAGCCTATGAGTCCTGCTTCTCCTGCCCACTGATAGAGAAAGCCTATGAATCTTGCTTCTCTTACCTACCCATAGAGAATGTCTGTGAGACCTGCTTCCCCTGCCCACTCATGGAGAAAGCCTGTAAGTCCTGACTCCCCAGCCCACTTATAGAGAAAGCCTGTGAGTTCTACTTTTCCTGCCCACTTATAGATAAAGCCTGTGAGTCCTGCTTCTCCTACCCACTTATAGAGAAAGCATGTGAGTCCTGCTTCTCCTGCCCACTTATAGATAAAGCCTGTGAGTCCTGCTTCTCCTACCCACTTATAGAGAAAGCATGTGAGTCCTGCTTCCCCACCCACTCACAGAGAAAACATACAAGTCCTGCTTCCCTGCCCACTTATAGAGAAAGCCTGTGAGTCCTCCTTCCTCTGCCCTCTCATAGAGAAAGCCAGTGAGTCCTGTTTTTCCCACCCACTCATAGAGAAAGCCTGTGAGTCCTGCTTCCCTGCCCACTCATAGAGAAAACCTGTGAGTCCTGCTTCTCTCGTTCACTTCTAGAGGAATCCTATGAGTCCTGCTTCCCCACCCACTCATAAAGGAAGCCTGTGAGTCCTGTTTCTTCTGTGGGAGAGGCAGAAGTGGATGTCTCTGCGGGGGGTGGAGAGGGACCTCTTGGTCAGGCGCATGTGCTCGCTGCTCACTCACACTTTCAGAAGTCTCATAGCAATGAATGGAGAGGACACAGCATATGCACAGCATGCTCTTTGTTTGCAGTGGGTCACCATTTTTAAAGTAAGGGCAGTTCATAGAGGTGGGACCTGCTCCTGTCAGACAATTACAGCATATCTTATCAATATGGTGTAAATATCCTAGATGGGAGTACCCTTTCACAGCATCACACTGTAGGCTGGCAGTCTCGTGCACATGCTCTTGGCTCTGCCAGGCTCTCTCAGCACCTCCAGGGGTGCACCACCAATGAGGCCAGGTGAGGCGATTGCCTAATGCAGCACCAGGTAGAGAGGGGCAGCGGAAGGGCCATGGACAATGAATGGTGACCCTTCCCCATCCCGTCCCTATCACTATATTGTACATTGTTTCCAATACTTGATTGTCCAGTCCTCTGCGCTCATAGAAAAGCCTCCTACTGTAAATCATTACAACTCTCATAAAAAAGTGGCTGCGAGATACCATGAAAAGCCACATTACAAAATTTTGAACGTGATTCCCTTTGCTTTTATGGATCGCCATTGTGTAACCTCGCCGGTATTTAATTGTACGTCCTGGACAGTGCGCTCCACCTTCTCACACTATGTATCGCTATTTAATGTTTTGTTCTCAACTTTTTTTTTTAAGAGAGATTTCTGTGTAATGGGAGAGAGGAAAACCTATCGAAAGAGGAGACCCGGATCCAAGTGTCTGCTGGGAAAAGACTACCTGAGGACTATCACGGAGCCTTGTCTCTGCTCACACTGGGATTTTGAGTGGTGAGTAATTTGCAAAAATAAGTTGTTATTAATTAATATTTTTGATTAACTAAAAGTCATAGATGTGTTCAGTATACAGTGTATCTATAGTACACATTGGGTTAAGTAATTTCTTGGCTGGAAATGTAGGGGGTACACTTAACTTAGTTTCACACATTTATCGGATCCAGCAAGCTGTTCTGGTAGAGAGTTCACCAAATCTGGCCTAGCCGGATCCTGACATTCACCGACGGACCTCATTAGCTACATAAGTGCCAGGTTTCAGCCGGACAAAAACCAGTACATGCAGTGTTATAGAGTAGTAGTAATAGTCTGATATAGTTATAACTCAAATAATGTTCCTCAGTTGTCAGGGTGTAACTAGGAAAGGCTGGGCTCCAGAGCAAACGTCCAGAAAAATAAAAATTATTTAAAATTACTCAAAAATCAGACATGTCCTGATACTTACGAGTTTAGGAATAAGGCTTTATAGTCATTAACATGTTTTTATTACATTTTAATCATTCAGACCCCAGATCAGACCCCAAAGCAGACCTTCAAATATCAGACCAGACCTAAGAAAATATCAGAGTACGACCAGACCTAAGATATCAGCTCTCAGACCCAATCCCTTAAATTATAAGACCTCAGACCAGACCTCAAAATTATCAGACCACGACCAGACCTAAGATATCAGACCCCAGACCAGATCTCCAAATATCAGACCACAACCAGACCTAAGAAAATATCAGACCACAACCATACATAAGATCAGACCTCAGACCAGACCCAAGTCCCCTAAATTATAAGACCCCAACCAGATCTCAAAATTATCAGACCACAACCAGACCTAAGTTATCAGATCTCAGACCAGACCCTTTAACTATCAGATCCAAGTCCCCTAAATTATAAGACCCCAGACCAGACCCCAAACCAGATCTCAAAATTATCAGACCATGACCAGACCTAAGATATCAGACCCCAGACCAGACCTCCAAATATCAGACCACAACCAGTCCTAAGAAAATATCAGACCACAACCAGACATAAGATCAGAACTCAGACCAGACCCAGGTACCCTAAATTATAAGACCCCAGACCAGACCCCAAACCAGATCTCAAAATTATCAGACCACGACCAGACCTAAGTTATCAGACCTCAGACCAGACCCCTTAATTATTAGACTCGAGTCCACTAAATTATAAGACCCCAGACCAGACCCCAAACCAGATCTCAAAATTATCAGACCACGACCAGACCTAAGTTATCAGACCTCAGACCAGACCCCTTAATTATTAGACTCGAGTCCACTAAATTATAAGACCCCAGACCAGACCCCTAAAGTATCAGATTCCAGGTGTGACCCTCTGATTTTAAGATCTCAGACCAGAACCCTTAATTATAAGACTTGAGAACTCTGGATTATAAGACAGAAAAATAAAATTTAGGCTCCAGACACAAATGTACATACATACAAGTCTTCCTGTTGGTTGGTCTTTCGGTCTCATTGTAAATGTATGAGTACAAGGTAATTAAAAAGGGAATGTCCACCTTATATATTAGATTAAAGGGGTTCTCTGGGAATTAGGAAAATGAAAATACTTAAATATTACTTTATTATAAATATATTCCCAAATAGCTTTCATTAGTTATAATGGCTCATGTTGTCTAGGGGGCAATCTTCAGAGGAAACAAAATGGCCGCCGTCCTATTAGTACACACAGAACCTGTCCTAATCACACAGCAGGACAAGTTACTTCACAACACTGAGGTAAAGAGCTCCTCATCCTCCTCTCTGCTCTGCTTGTCAGGGACTATGATCCTGAATACAGATGATAAGATCTGCAGCTGAATCTCTGTACGAATGGAGTTCATGAGGAGACATGTACAAGTACAGACAGGACAGACTGTGGCTGGGGTAATGGAGATTGCATATAATATCTACTGCTCATTATCCCCCCCCCCCTCTGTACTTCATGTCTCCTCATGAACTCCATTCCTCTAGAGATTCAGCTGAAGATCTTATCATCTGTATTCAGGATCACAGTCCCTGACAAGCAGAGCAGAGAGGAGGATGAGGCAGCTCTTTACCTCAGTGTTGTGAAGTAACTTGTCCTCCTGTGTGATTAGGACAGGTTTTGTGTGAACTAATAGGACGGCGGCCATTTTGTTTCTCCTAATGATTGCTCCCCAGACAAAACGAGCTATTATAACTAATGAAAGGTATTTAGGAATTTATTTATCATAAATTAATATTTAAGTATTTTCATTTTCTTAATTCCCGGAGAACCCATTTAAGGTTCCATTGTACACGTAACGTAACAGAGCCATCACAGCTCGGCCGAATCTATTACAGATACCATTGAGTCCTGACGGACCCTACCGAACTTTACAAGCTGAGGCTTAGTTCACACTAACATTAATGGGGCCCGTCGGGTTTCCAGCATTTTTGACATTTTGCAGACTGTTCTGGTCTGATCATAAAAATTATTGAAACAAAGACCCTGAAGGCCCCATTAAAGGGGTTTTTCAAGAGTTTTATTCTTTAACTTCTGTCCTAGCCATGCATAAAACATTAACTGTGTGGTGTACTCACATTACTGATGCAGAAGACGTTTCTTGGTTCTGACATGGATCGTGTGATACCAGGCACAGTAAATAGTTCTTCTTCTGCTGACATCACAATCACCCTTGGGCAATTTTTCCACTGCCTCATTTGCTAAAAGTTGTTCCTTTAGAGAGTAGAGTCCTGATCAAGTTTTCACCTCCAGTAGAAGAGGAGATGATCCCAACTAAGACTGGACCCCCTCTTGTCCTGGGCCCCATAGCAGTCGCCTGGTCTGCCGCTATGGTAGTTACTCCCCTGACTACAAGTCTATTAGGCTGAAGTTGGTTGGTTGCTCTGGTGCCGGGCTAATGTGAACAGAGTCTTAACTTGTAAAAGGTCAAGTGGTCTCCCTATTCTAGTACGAGCTTATCATTCAGGGACGTTGTAAGGCCACATGGGTGACAGTTTTGAAGCACATCAATGGCCACCTGCCCACTCATATCACTGGAAATGATGGAAGCTTTGAGATAAGAACACTTGAAAGTGTCCTTAACCAATATTGATGTCAATGGCCGCTCATGCCTAGACCATTTATTTAAAGCTAGAGCTCACAATTTAAGTTCCCTCTTCGGAGTGTGGGAGGAAACTCCACAAACATGGGGAGAACATACTGTACAAACTCCATGCAGATGTTTGACGTTGTTGACGTTGACTTGATGTGGTTGGAAATCCCAACTGCAGGACCCCAATATACAGTGGGGAAAAAAGTATTTAGTCAGCCACCAGTTGTGCAAGTTCTCCCACTTATAAAGATGTAAGATGGCCTGTAATTGACATCATAGGTAGACCTCAACTATGAGAGACAAAATGAGAGAACAAATCCAGAAATTCATATTGTCTGTTTTTTAAAGAATTTATTTGCAAATTATGGTGGAAAATAAGTATTTGGTCAATGACAAAAGTTCATCTCAATACTTTGTTATATTTCCTTTGTTGGCAATGACAGAGGTCAAACGTTTTCTGTAAGTCTTCATAAGGTTGGCACACACTGTTGCTGGTATGTTGGCCCATTCCTCCATGCAGATCTCCTCTAGAGCAGTGATGTTTTGGGGCTGTCGCTGAGCAACACAGACTTTCAACTCCCTCCAAAGGTTTTCTATGGGGTTGAGATCTGGAGACTGGCTAGGCCACACCGGGACCTTGAAATGCTTCTTATGAAGCCACTCCTTCGTTGCCCTGGCGGTGTGCTTGGGATCATTGTCATGCTGAAAGTCCCAGCCATGTTTAATCTTCAATGCCCTTGCTGATGGAAGGAGGTTTGCACTCAAAATCTCACAATACATGGCCCCATTCATTCTTTCATGTACACGGATCAGTCGTCCTGGTCACTTTGCAGGAAAACAGCCCCAAAACATGATATTGCCACCCCCATGCTTCACAGTAGGTATGGTGTTCTTTGGATGCAACTCAGCATTCACTCTCCTCCAAACACGACGAGTTGTGTTTCTACCAAACAGTTCTACTTTGGTTTCATCTGACCATATGACATTCTCCCAATACTCTTCTGGAACATCCAAATGCTCTCTAGTAAACTTCAGACGGGCCCGAATATGTACTGGCTTACGCAGGGGGACACGTCTGGCACTGCAGGATCTAAGTCCCTGGCGGTGTAGTGTGTTACTGGCGGTAGCCTTTGTTACGTTGGTCCCAGCTTTCTGCAGGTCATTCTCTAGGTCCCCCCGTGTGGTTCTGGGATTTTTGCTCACAGTTCTTGTGATCATTTTGACCCCACGGGGTGAGATCTTGCGTGGAGCCCCTGATGGAGGGAGATTATTAGTGGTCTTGTATTATTGCTCCCACAGTTGATTTCTTCACACCAAGCTGCTTGCCTATTGCAGATTCAGTCTTCCCAGCCTGGTGCAGGTCTACAATGTTGTTTCTGGTGTCCTTCGACAGCTCTTTGGTCTTCACCATAGTGGAGTTTGGAGTGTGACTGTTTGAGGTTGTGGACAGGTGTCTTTTATACTGATAACAAACAGGAGCCATTACTACAGGTAATGAGTGGAGGACAGAGGAGCCTCTTACAGAAGAAGTTACAGGTCTGTGAGAGACAGAAATCTTGCTTGTTTGTAGGTGACCAAATACTTATTTTCCACCATAATTTGCAAATAAATTCTGTAAAAATCAGACAATGTGATTTTCTGGATTTGTTCTCATTGTGTCTCTCATAGTTGAGGTCTACCTATGATGTCAATTACAGGCCGACCTCATCTTTATAAGTGGGAGAACTCGCATAATTGGTGGCTGACTAAATACTTTTTTTTCCCACTGTAGATGATATTCAGAAGGTACGATACAGTAAAGACCTGCAGACTGTCCACCCGCTGGACACCGGCTCCATATCTACCTTCTCTTGTTGCCCGAGACGTTGTAGGCACGGAGACCGAGGAACGCTCTTCGGTTTCATTTACATTTAAGAGCCGCTAATGAAGGCGAGTCCGTCCTTAAGGGGAGTCGGGAAACGTTGTTTTTCATTTTGTGAAATATTAATGTGAGTCTTTCATTCTGTAAAGTCGACTTAGTGAAGAGTTTTTAATCAGCATGTCGCCCGCAGGCACGTTTTATGATCAGAGGCTAAGAAAGTGTTTGCAGACATTTTATTTAATGTAAAGACTTGGAAAAAATTGATTGAACTTTGGGTCTTGGTGTAGATCTCTCCCGCTACGGTTGAAAACGGAGACCGAGATGTATCAGGCTGACTTCGGCAAAGAGGACAAAAGTCTTCATGTCTAGTAGGCTATAGCCAACTGGCCAACGACTTGAGGACACCCCTACATTAGAAGAGAAATGAGGGGGCCCCTATGCAAAAAACAGCATGGTGACCCCATTGCAAGAGCATCTCTGAACCCTGCAACTTCTGATATTAAAGGGTCATTCCCATCTTGGGCAATGGGGGCAATGCTCGGCTATTTTCGGCGGCCCCATAGAAATGATGGAGGGCTGCTGCGCATGCACAGTGCGCCCTCCTTTACTTTGCGGGCTCCGTTCTCGATATAGCGATATGTCACCATTATCCAAGATGGAAATAACCGTTTAAAGGGGTTATCCCACGAATAATGTAAAAAATGAAAATCAGACATCACATAGTACATGACAACCTCTTTTTAATAAAGCTAGAACCAGCCTTGTACCTCACATGGATCCAGAGATCTCCCCATTCATTGCTCAGCTAGATTTATATCAAGCTGGCAGCTCAAGGGAGTGTCCTTTCTGCTGCAGCTCAGGAGGCGTGTCTCAGCTCTCCCTATCACAGCTCAGGGGGCGTGTCTCAGCTCTCCCTATCACAGCTCAGGGGGCGTGTCTCAGCTCTCCCTATCACAGCTCAGGAGGTGTGTCTCAGCTCTCCCTATCACAGCTCAGGGGGCGTGTCTTAGCTCTCCCTATCGCAGCTCAGGAGACAGTTAAAAGTTGAAACTGAGCATGTGTGGCCTGCTCAGTGAATAGGTCAAAGAAATAAGAAACTAAGTGGCACTATACAGATACATTTTATTGAATAACTCAGTAGCTGTACAAAATTTTTAATTACATGCAATTACGAAAGTATTCAGATCCAGGTGCTGGTTTGAAAACTGTAGAATATTTTTCGTGGGACAACCTCTTTAATGATAACGCCTCTCAAAATAATCATAACAGAACGGGGACACAATACAAAAAAAAATGGTCTTAGTTGCACTGTGGGCTACTATAAAATGTTAGAAATGTGAAGAACGGAGTATTTTTTTATTTTTTTTTTAATTCACATTTTCCAAGGTATATAAAAAATAATAAGAGCTAAAAAATACTAAAATAAAAATGGCATTACCTGTGCAGACAGAAGCACTGTGAGTTTATAATCCAGAACATTTGAAATTCAAAAACATGCTTTTAGGACATCATGGACATTATACTGTATGCTGTATCATGTTGGCAGACATTTTGTGGGAGGAGCCAATTTGCTAGGCACCTGTAATAACTCTATATTATTTTTTTCCCAGTGACTACGGCTATGAGAGACAAGGAAAGAACCAGTGCACGCCTGCATTCTGGTTTAACCCAGCATCGATCTCAAAAGACTGCAGTCAGGGGCAGAGCTACTTCAAGAGCAGCGGGTAAGATGCCTGACAGAACGCTCCAGCTCTAGTCCACATTGTTATAAAATCTGCAAACACCCAGAATGTTACAATGTATTGTATTTCATACACTTGAGGTTAGATTTTATGAAGATTTATGCTGTTTATAAAAATAAATGTTACCAGTGCTCTATGGAAACCATCAGCAGGTTGTTACTGATCTTGTTGTTTCTATGTGTCTGTTAGTACTTGGAGGGTATAATAGCATCATATATAGTATTTAATAGGATGTGGATAATTATCATGTTTATACCCTATGTACCATAGACAAATGAATATACAGGATTATTATTACAGCAGCTAGTGGCTGCAGTAATACGGAAAACAATAGCACTTTTTTCATACTGTACACATTACTATATCCTCAGTTACATCCTGTATTATACTCCAGAGCTGTACTCACTATTCTGCTGGTGCAGTCACTGTGTACATACATTACTTATCCTGTACTGATCATGAGTTACATCCTGTATTATACTCTAGAGCTGCACTCACTATTCTGCTGGTGCAGTCACTGTGTACATACATTACTTATCCTGTACTGAACCTGAGTTACATCCTGTGTTATACTCCAGAGCTGCACTCACTATTCTGCTGGTGCAGTCACTGTGTACAGACATTACTTATCCTGTACTGATCCTGAGTTACATCCTGTATTATACTCCAGAGCTGCACTCACTATTCTGCTGGTGCAGTCACTGTTTACATACATTACTTATACTGTACTGACCCTGAGTTACATCCTGTATTATACTCCAGAGCTGCACTCACTATTCTGCTGGTGCAGTCACTGTGTACAGACATTACTTATCCTGTACTGATCCTGAGTTACATCCTGTATTATACTCCAGAGCTGTACTCACTATTCTGCTGGTGGAGTCACTGTGTACATACATTACTTATCCTGTAACTGATGCTGAGTTACATCCTGTACTATACTCCAGAGCTGCACTCACTATTCTGCTGGTGCAGTCACTGTGTACATACATTACTTATCCTGTACTGATCCTGAGTTCCATCCTGTATTATACTCCAGAGCTGCACTCACTATTCTGCTGGTGGAGTCACTGTGTACATACATTACTTATCCTGTACTGATCCTGAGTTACATCCTGTATTATACTCCAGAGCTGCACTCACTATTCTGCTGGTGCAGTCACTGTGTACATACATTACTTATCCTGTACTGATCCTGAGTTACATCCTGTATTATACTCCAGAGCTGCACTCACTATTCTGCTGGTGCAGTCACTGTGTACATACATTACTGATCCTGTACTGATCCTGAGTTACATCCTGTATTATACTCCAGAGCTGCACTCACTATTCTGCTGGTGCAGTCACTGTGTACATACATTACTTATCCTGTACTGATCCTGAGTTACATCCTGTATTATACTCCAGAGCTGCTCTCACTATTCTGCTGGTGCAGTCACTGTGTATATACATTACTTATACTGTACTGACCCTGAGTTACATCCTGTATTATACTCCAGAGCTGTACTCACTATTCTGCTGGTGCAGTCACTGTGTGCATACATTACTTATCCTGTACTGATGCTGAGTTACATCCTGTACTATACTCCAGAGCTGCACTCACTATTCTGCTGGTGCAGTCACTGTGTACATACATTACTTATCCTGTACTGATCCTGAGTTACATCCTGTATTATACTCCAGAGCTGCACTCACTATTCTGCTGGTGCAGTCACTATGTACATACATTACTTATCCTGTACTGATCCTGAGTTACATCCTCTATTATACTCCAGAGCTGCACTCACTATTCTGCTGGTGCAGTCACTGTGTACATACATTACTTATCCTGTACTGATCCTGAGTTACATCCTGTATTATACTCCAGAGATGCACTCACTATTCTGCTGGTGCAGTCACTATGTACAGACATTACTTATCCTGAGAGTTAATAATGTATGTTGTGTATACAGTGATTTGGTGTATAAGAGCAGTCAGGTGAGTATTCTGTGTCATGTGTAGATGTATAACATGAGGTATTGCACTGGGTGATATTACTGTTTGTTTGTTGCAGATATCGCAGGATTGTGTCTAATAACTGCACGGATGGATTACGGGAGCAGTTCTCCCCCAAGCCCCAGGCCTGCTTAGGGAAAGCTCCACAAGGACTGCAGCTGACCACGACTGATGGCAAACTGGGGGTGCAGAGCGGGCAGAACGTCACCTTCCTGGTTCACCTGGAGGAGGTAGGATCGGGGAGACCCTGATGTCCGATCACAGGTTACCCCTGCACAGTACGACTTACTCCGAGTAACACTTTCCAGTACCGCCTACAGTGCAGTTCTGCTTTCAAAATTGTTGCAGTAATTTTGTTCTGTGTCCTTTCCGCTCCTGTGATGCAGTTAGAGTGAGGACAGGGCTTCCTGTGAAGAGACAGAGGGGTGGCAGAGGGTTCCCCGATCCAGGTTGTGATCTCCGCTCCCCCTAGAGTTAAAGAAGAACTCCCACAAAAATGTTTATTCTCTGACCTGTTAAAAAGGTGTATGATGTAATCTGTAGTGAATGTAATCTTCTTATCAGAGACTGTATTTATGAGCTATCCCCTCGCTTCTAATTGTAGCTGTGTCATGTGACCAACTCCCTGACCTACAACTGACCCAGGACAGGAAGCCAGTTACTGCTCTATTCATTCCTATGAGACTCAGAGTAAGGCTCCCATAGGAATACATAGAGAAATAGACTTCCTGTCCACACATAAGATGCTGTGTGAGTTGGTGGGTCTGATTCCTGGTCACACGACACAGCTGAGAAACATCAGGGAGATATAACTCACAAATACAGACACTGGTAAGAAAATGACATTCACTACAGATTACATCATGTACATTTCTAGCAGGACATGGAATAAAATTTTTTGCGGGAGTTCTTTAAGGACCGGAATTACAAATCTTCATCCTCCTTGATTTGAGGACTGCAGGAAATAACACCGTAACCCGCTCTTCTCCTTGTTCCACTCGGATACAAATAGATGCAGCAGTTTCTCCTGGAGGTCCCCGGGTTACAGAAGAGCCGGCATTTCTGGAACCTAATTACAGGAGTATTGTGTGTGCTTTCCGCCACGTATCACCGCCAATCTGCGCTGTCATTTTCTTTGTCCTTTTTTGTTCCCAGTTGCGTTATTTTCCAGCGAGTCTGGAGGTGGAGTGATAATAGATAGTGGAAAATTAATTTGAAACGCGTCAGCGTGTTGTGCATACGGCGGTGGCCGATTCTTAATGTTGAGCCTGCTAAGGCCACTGACATTCACAGTCTATATAGCGCCACATTTCCTATAAGGGACTTTACATTTCCATAGGGTTTCCGTAATCCACAGCGCAGTACGTACCACAGGCTCTCATCATCCGCACTGGTCCCGCTTACCACTGGTGTTTGCAATCTAAATTCCGAATGAACCCAGCGCATCAATGTGTTTTTGGAGTGTGACCCCCACAACTCGGGAGAACATACAAACTCCATGCAGATGTGTTCTTACATGGATTTGAACCCAGGACCCCAGCGCTGCAGAGCGATAGTGACAACCAGTGAGATAACAGGCCAAGGGAATCCCAGACTGGTGGCAGTATTATGGATTGAGAGAGGTATTAGTTGGGGATGGTATGATTGCCTATGTCTGGTGGAAGTATTAGCCTGAATATTAAAAGAGCACTCTATGGCGGTATTTTTTTATTTTTTATTTTTGTGAATGTTTTGATTGCATCTATTTGGTGGCAGTATCGGTCTATTCGTTAAGCAGTGTATGATGGTATAATCGCATCTATTTGGTGGCAGTATTGGTCTATTCGTTAAGCAGTGTATGATGGTATAATCGCATCTATTTGGTGGCAGTATTAGTATGAATGTAAATTGAGCACTATATGGCAGTATTATTTGTGAAAGGTACTGTATGATTGCATCTATTTAGTGGCAGAATTAGTCTGACTGTCAATTAATACATTCAGCAGTGTATGGCGGTATTTTTTTCGTGAATGTTATGCTTGCATCCAGTTGGCAACAGTATTGGTCTATTCGTTGAGCACTGTATGGTGGTATTATTTGGAAATTGTATAATTGCATCTATTTGGTGTCAGAATTACTAAGAATATAAATTTAGCACTCTATGGCAGTATTATTTGTGAAAGGTATGATTGCATCTATTTGATGGCAGTATTAGGCTTCATTCACACTACCGTATGTATTCCGTGTCCGTATAAAAACGGAACGGAAGACATATGGAAAGTCTTCCGTAGTGTTCTGTAATTTTGCGGACCCATTGACTTTAATGGGGCTGTGGACATGTTTTGCGGCCAAGTATAGGACATGTTTCCTTTTTTTCGCGTGAGAACTTCCATAATATACGGATGCGGAATGCACACTGTGTGCATTCCGCATTTTTTTTCTCCTATGGAAAAATGAATGGGTCCGTATGGTTCCGCATCTTATCCGCAAAAATGCGGATAAGATACGGAAATGAACATATGGTAGTGTGAATGAAGCCTCTGACTGAATATAAACAGAGCACTATATGGCTGTATAATTTGGGGAAGATATGATTACATCTATTTAGCTGCAGAGTTATTCTGACTTTAAATTAATACATTGAGCACTGTATGACGGTATTTTTTGAAAAGATTATAATTTATTTTGTGGCAGTAGTAGTTAGACTATTAGTTGAACGCCATATGATGTTATTATTTGCAAATGCTATGATTGCATCTATGCGGTGGCAGTATTTGTCTGACTATTAATGAAGCACTATATGGTGATATTATTTTAGAAAGGTATGATTACATCTATATGTTGTATTAGTCTTACACTAAAGAATTGATCAGTGTGGGCGGGTATTATTTCAGAAGTACATCTATTTTATTGCTGTATTAGTCTGACTCTCAGTTAATAAACTGAACAGTGTATGGCGGTATTATTTGGAAACGGTATGCTCACTTTGTGGCTATATTAGTTTGCATGTTAGCTAAGTATTGTATGGCGGTAATATATAAGGAATACACGGTGATGTTATTTGGTTTCTTTGTCAGTTTTACGGTATGTTGGCACTGTGCGGCGGTATTATATAAGGAATGTATGGTGATATTTGTGTCAGTATAAGGTTGGTGCTTATTTAGAGGCTGTTTGGCAGCATTATTAGTGCTTTGTAGCGCTATTGTGACTCTATTCATCTTACATTGTATTTGCAAAAATATTCCCTGTGGATTTCCATCAAGACGCCGCAATCCGTGGTATTACATAGGGCTGCAGCTGAACGCGGCGACACACTAATTTCTGCTGCATCCATACCTTATGAAATACCAGTCTTAGTCAGGTTCTTACATTACGTAAGTCTTTTCTCACCATCTTGAGAACGCGCCGCTGCCTTCGGAACATGTGTCAGAAATGGATTTGCAGAACAGTCACCTTATCCCACTCCAGCGGCTCATTTCCACTTTAATTTATATTCATAAACTCGGAGACGGGGACATTGTCTGAGGACGGTGAATCACTTTCAATATTTCATATCCAGCAGGCCCAGAAGAAGTCCGGACGCCGAGATGTTTGCGGGTCGCGTGTCTGAAGTCGATTAGCTTTGTGCAGTGTGCGGACAGCCACTGGCGACACCAAACCTGCCGTGAAAACTTTTTAATTGTTTCTGTAGCCGCTTCATTGTATCTGACGCGGGAACGTTCCGACAACCCCGGTAAAGACGAGGGATGGAGTACTGATTAGGACGAGGCTTCAAGGAGCATTAAGAATGCTGACCCGGTCACGGCTTAATGCGAAGTTATAATTGAAAGACTTTGGGGAACGTTCAATGTCACCAGGATGGGATCTGAGGGGCGGTGGGCTGGTGCACAGTATATGGCGACATGTTTGGGCACGTGGCTCAAAGCGTATTTCCTTCTCTGCTTCTGTATTCAGGAAAAAAATGCAAAGTAACAAATCATTTCTAAACAACTTGAATTTGTTTAGAATTTCCGGGGGGGGGGGGGGGGGGGTAATTGAGAAATTTTTGAAATTTGATTTGCAGAGAATAGCTCAAAATGGTGTCTGGCACTTTACATCAGTACAGGGCAGGGAAGATGAGGATGGAGGATCACATGACCCTAGGAGGAGCCATGGCTGGCACGCTTGCCCATCATGCCTTGCAGTCTGGTTCAGCCAATCAGGAGGGGAGAGGTAAAAAGACATTATATTAGGCTACTTTCACACTTGTGTTTTACTTTTGGGGTATTGAGATTGAGAATCAAAATGGAACCGATTATTTGAGGTATTGAGATCCTCTGCCGGATCTCAATATCGGAATTAACAACACAAGTGTGAAAGTAGCCTAATGTCTCAAGCAGAGACGCCGGCTTGATCATTGATGTGGCGGGCCGTCTCTGCCACAGACAAAGCAAAGAATGACAAATAAATTTAGACACAAACAATACAGCGAGTTCAGGGTCCTATCAAGATTTAATTACGGGAGATAGGTTGATTTAAAGGGATCTTGTCACATTGAACATGGTGTCTGAGCTGAAGGCACCATGTTAGAGAGCAGAAGGAGCTGAGCTGATGGATATATAGTTTTGTGGGAAAAGATTCAGTAAAACTTATAATGTATTCATTTTATAACTTCCTGCTCATTCTGGGCTTTGAAGTCCAGGAGGGGGTCCTATCAGAGATTGATCTCTGATAGGACCGCCTCCTCATAGAGGGAAGGCTGTCAATCACTGATAGGACCTCCTCCTCATAGAGGGAAGGCTGTCAATCACTGATAGGACCTCCTTCTCATAGAGGGAAGGCTGACAATTACTGATAGGACCGCCTCCTCATAGAGGGAAGGATGTCAATCACTGATAGGACCTCCTCCTCATAGAGGGAAGCCTGTCAATCACTGATAGGACCGTCTCCTCATAGAGGGAAGGCTGTCAATCACTGATAGGACCTCCTTTTCATAGAGGGAAGGCTGTCAATCACTGATAGGACCTCCTCCTCATAGAGGGAAGGCTGTCAATCACTGATAGGACCGTCTCCTCATAGAGGGAAGGCTGTCAATCACTGATAGGACCGTCTCCTCATTGAGGGAAGGCTATCAATCTTTGATAGGACCGTCTCCTCATTGAGGGAAGGTTGTCAATCACTGATAGGACCGCCTCCTCATAGAGGGAAGGCTGTCAATCACTGATAGGACCTCCTCCTCATAGAGTGAAGACTGTCAATCACTGATAGGACCGCCTCCTCATAGAGGGAAGGCTGTCAATCACTGATAGGACCGTCTCCTCATAGAGGGAAGGCTGTCAATCACTGATAGGACCGTCTCCTCATAGAGGGAAGGCTGTCAATCACTGATAGGACCGTCTCCTCATTGAGGGAAGGCTATCAATCTTTGATAGGACCGTCTCCTCATTGAGGGAAAATTGTCAATCTTTGATAGGACCGTCTCTTCACTGAGGGAAAATTGTCAATCACTGATAGGACCTCCTCCTCATAGAGGGAAGGCTGTCAATCACTGATAGGACCGCCTCCTCATAGAGGGAAGGCTGTCAATCACTGATAGGACCTCCTCCTCAGAGAGGGAACGCTGTCAATCACTGATAGGACCTCCTCTTCATAGAGGGAAGGCTGTCAATCACTGATAGGACCTCCTCCTCATAGAGGGAAGGCTGTCAATCACTGATAGGACCTCCTCCTCATAGAGGGATGCCTGTTAATCACTGATAGGACCGCCTCCTCATAGAGGGATGCCTGTTAATCACTAATAGGACCACCTCCTGTCAATCAATGATAGGACCGCCTCCTTTCAATCAATGATAGGACCGCCTCCTAGACTTCAAAGCCTAGAATGAACAGGAATGGATGAAATGGATGAGATACAAGTTTTACTTAATTTTTTCACACAAAGCTACATATATCAATCTGCTCAGCTCCTCCTGCTCTAGAACATGCTGCCTGCAGATTACACTGCATTTTCATGGTGACAGGTTCCCTTTAGGTAATTTATAGAAGTTTTAGTTTTGCCATTTGGTGTTACTGTCTGTTATTCTGCTGCAGCCAGCTATTCACATTGATTGAAGCTCTGCTTGAATTAAATATCAACATTTAAAGCTACAGTACTATTTTTTTTCTCTGTTGTGCGGGAGATGGCTATCATTCGATTTTACATCTAAAAACTCATATTTACTGGCTGCTGATTTTTGTAAGCATCGTAGTTTACTGGACACTGTCGCAATGGCACATTTTTTCCCAACAAAGCTGTTGAAAAGATTCTTTAGTTAAGTATACCAAACCTGACCCCATGTACTTTGCAGTATCATGTTCACAATAAATGTTTGCAGCAGACCAACTTAACATTTTATAAAAATGTATCACGCATTTCATCAATTAATAATAAATGTACCAACCCTGACCCAGATATATCTGAAGTATCCCGATCGGCATATTTTGCACAGACCCTGTCCAATTGTGCATTCTAAAAAACAAAAACAAAGAAAAACACTGCTGGAAAGTTTCTTCAGTTAATAATAAATGGACCAACCTTAGATGTCATTGTGCATCTCTTACTCCTATACTGTAGTCGACCCTGTCCAGGAATACAGTGCGACTACTCATTGTTCACAATGAAATGACTGGTAAATGACAGAGGGTGGACTAATGAAAACTAAACCTGTTTCATATCATCTGCAAGTGCAAATGTCAGTGTCTTTAGTGCAAAATTGTCCTCCACAAGTGTAGAAAACATTACATGTGTAAACATGAATGTGGCTGGCTTTCACACACCTCCAGCTGATGCTTATGAATAGATATTCTATTATATTGTATTACTGACAGTGGATATTTATCGCCAGCCCAATGATGTTGCTGCCACTGTCTGCCTGTTTATCATGTTCCACACTGTATTTCTGCTGCCCCTTCTACTACTACTATTACAGGTACACCTCCACCTCCTGTCCTTCCGATTCCATTCTTTACTTTTGCTGTTAAGACTAATACTGCCACTACTACTACCCCTACACAGCCTCACATCTGCTATCCTTCAGATTCTATAATGTACTGCTGCTGCCACCAAGACTAATACTGCTACTACTACCCTTACACAGCATCACATCTCCTGTCCTTCAGATTCCATACTGTACTGCTGCTGCTGCCAAGAATACTTCCTCTACTACTACCCTTACACAGCCACGCATCTCCTGTCCATCAGATTCTATAGTGTACTGCTGCTGCTGCCAAGAATAATGCCTCTACTACTACCCTTACACAGCCACGCATTTCCTGTCCATCAGATTCTACAGTGTACTGCTGCTCCCACCAAGACTAATACTGCCACTACTACTACCCCTACACAGCCACACATCTCCTGTCCTTTAGATTCCATACTGTACTTTTGCTGCCAAAATTAATACTGCCACTAGTACTACCCCTACACAGCCACACATCTCCTGTCTGTGATTCTCCATATTGCTTCCTTTGCTGGCTGGATTCATTTTTCCATCACATTATACACTGCTCATTTCCAGGGGTTATGACCACCGCTGCAGAGCAGATACGAGATGGTCAGGACGGGAGCTGCTGCACATGTGTGCCTATGAGTGCTTCCACAATCCGGACCACCAGAGAGGCCGACACTTTTTCCTATAGTGTGCAAGCATGACCACGGTTGCTGGACTGCAGGGTGGTCGTAACACCTGGAAACGAGCAGTGTATCATGTGATGGAAAAGTGAATCCAACCATCACAGTACTTTAGGAAGTGCTTTGTATTAACTTTCTCTACACTTTATTGGGATGGATTAAAAGAAATATAGAAGTGATCTTCAGGTGCCCACTTACTGTTTGATATATTCTACTCTCACATATACTTGAAATGTAAGTGGTGAGATCCTACACTGGGGAGTACATTTTCTTCCATTTGAAATTGCCTTAGAATTTTCTTCTAGTTGTCTTATTTCTTCAAATACTTCTTGAAGAACATCAATTATGGCCTCCAGATGTGGATCCCTCAGACATGATCCTTATAGCATTAATGTTAATTATTTCTTACAGGGAAAATCCTTTCCTGAAGCCCCTGACACCAGCGCACCATCTGAGAATGTGATAGATGAGTTCTAATTTAGGAACGTGTGACCTTTAATGGATCCTTCCATCTTGCGGACAATCGATAGAACAGTTAACCCGCGTGGCCTTTTGAAATGTGTTTTTCTACTGCGAGTGGGGAAATCCACAAATAAAACTTTCACTAGTAATAATTCCATCAAATGATGATGATGGTGCGCAGTCGCTTCTAGCCATGAATCCCAACCTCACTTGGTAAATCAAGTTTTCTATGCTACAAGCGAGACCATAACAGCAGAAGGACAAGTCAAGTATTTTTGGAATTAGGGACAAAGTCAGCATGAGGTTTGCAACTGGACTTGTCTAGATGCGTTGATATCCAGGTGGACAATATGGTTACTCTTTGATTAGCACTGCTGCCTTAAAGGACTTTGGTCTAGGGTTAAATCCAACTATGGTCAACTTCTTCATAAAGTTTTTGCTGGTTTCCACCCGTGATACAAATCATATAAGTTGAAAGGGTAGTACACGAGTTAACAAAACATGACTCCTTTCTTCTAAAAACAGCACCAGATCTGGACGAAGGTTGTGCGTAGTGTAGGTGCTCAACCCCATTAACTTGAATGGAGCTGAACTGCAATACCAGACATGACTTTTCAGTATGGGATGGACCCTATGTCCACTTTATTCTGTTAAGAACCACTTGCCTTTTTCCCCGCCAATTATATTGTGGATTATTTATGGAGTCCCAGCAGAGGGCTCATTGATTGTTAAGAGACCCTTCGAACAAGAAGGGGATATTCAGACCAAAAAAAAAATAAAATGAAACAAAAAAGATTTAATGTTCCCTAAGTTAAAGGGGTTCTCCGATAAGTAATGTAAAAAATGAAAATCAGACATCATAGGACATGACAATCTCTTTCTAATAAATCTAGAATTTGCCCTGTACCTCACATGGATTCAGAGATCTCTCCATTCACTGCTCTGCTAGATTTATATCAAGCTGACAGCTCAAGGGGAGTGTATTTTCTGCTGCAGCTCAGGGGGCGTGTCTCAGCTCTTCCTATCACAGCTCAGGAGGAGTGTCTCAGCTCTCCCTATCACAGCTCAGGGTGTGTGTCTCGGCTCTCCCTATCACAGCTCAGGGGGTGTGTCTCAGCTCTCCCTATCACAGATCAGGAGGCGTGTCTCAGCTCTCCCTATCACAGATCAGGAGGCATGTCCATGCCCTCCCTATCACAGCTCAGGAGGCGTGTCTCAGCTCCCCCTATCACAGCTCAGGAGGCGTATCCATGCTCTCCCTATCACAGCTCAGGGTGTGTGTCTCATCTCTCCCTATCACAGCTCAGGAGGCGTGTCTCAGCTCTCCCTATCACAGCTCAGGAGGCATGTCCATGCTCTCCCTATCACAGCTCAGGAGGCGTGTCTCAGCTCTCCCTATCACAGCTCAGGAGGCGTATCCATGCTCTCCCTATCACTGCTCAGGGGGCAGCTGAAAGATGGAACTGAGCATGTGCGACCATCACAGTGAGCTGGTCAAAGAAATAAGAAAAGCAGGTGGCGCTATACAGATACATTTTATTGAATAACTCAGAGGCTATACTAAATGTTTAATTACATGCAATTACAAAAGAATCCAGATCCAGGTGCTGGTTTGAAAACTGTAGAATATTTTTAGTGGGACAACCCCTTAATAAGCTTTCCACCTCTTGTCTCTTCCATGGGCTAAACCTTTCAGTAGCATGTCCTAAATAAAAAATAAAAGCTTCAGCTTGGTCACGTACTTAGGTTGGAGATGGACATGACGTGGTCAAGGATCCCTATGTTTGGTTTTCTTTCTTGTCTATGTAGACTATGTAGACATAGGAGAACCCCTAAAATGGACGGTCGGTGAGAGGTCAGAGCAATGATGACCACAGAGATTTATCTTCATGGTTGATATTTGAAACTGAAATATTTTCTTCATTCCAGGGAGATCTGCAAAGAATAAATATTCAGCTGGACTTTGGAGATGGAAGCGCTGTGTCTTATGCCAATTTTAGTAAGATTGAAGATGGTATCCGTCACGTGTATAAGAACCCAGGAATATATCAAGTCACAGCCTACGCGGAAAACAATGTTGACATTGACAGCGATGCCCTCTATCTTCACGTTACGTGTAAGTTAATTCTTGTTATTACTTTTAACATCTGTTCAGAAATGTCTTTCATTGATTTTTTTGGATGGGACAACACATACCCTTTGTCATCTAGTATTCCAGCGTACCTGATACCACACTGGCCAATTTACAGTTTTTTTTGACAGGTGAAACTTTTTGCAGTGATAAAAAAGGAGCTTCCGTGCTCCTGGGTCCTCCACTTTTTTTTTT
The DNA here is from genome assembly GCA_900303285.1 of Rhinella marina. Classification (NCBI taxonomy): domain Eukaryota; kingdom Metazoa; phylum Chordata; class Amphibia; order Anura; family Bufonidae; genus Rhinella; species Rhinella marina. The sequence continues at coordinate 102,701 of ONZH01008738.1, forward strand.
CCTATTGAGGAACATATTTTAATTTAAAAAATAATAATACAAGACTAGAAAGTCAAAAAGAAAACCAGATTTATCCCCAAAGAGATGTATCAGTAATGGAATCACACTAAATACAACAATTGACTATAGAAATTCTAGAAATTGCCGAGTGCAGTTATAAACTCTTCTGCAAGGTGTTGACCTTAGTGGATTAAAATTGATTTTTCTGTTCCTATTTTTCATGAGGGTCCAACTGAAGGGACTCCCTGTGTTCATGCAAATGAATTGGTCAAGGTACATTGGATATTTTCTCTGCATCACTTTCTTCCAGAGATGAGGGCTATTCTTTGAAGGCACAAAAAAGTTAAAAAGGCCATCAGGGCCCATTAATATTACCAGTTGTGGAAAAACCCAGAGATCAAAAACCTACCAGTCAGTGTTACGAGCAAAGGTGGTGGAACTACTGTGCCAACCAACTGGATTGACTTTGGGCTCAACCTAATGGCGTTATCCTGGTGGTCCCCTTGCTTTTTACCCTTTAATCCCTATACATGGATCGGGACTTAGTTACAGGGGAACCTCCAGACTGCTACCTCTTGGAATAACCTCAGTGTAGTTGGCTGCAGATCCATGGGGATCAGAGACATAGTAGGTGCCTGAGCACACAGGGTAGCGGCAGCCATGAACCACCATAGTAGCAGTCAGCAAGTAATGGCATAGCTTTGCAAAATTCCGTCAATTTCTAGGAGTCCCCTAAAATGACTGACGATTATGAGTATTATGAATGGTCCAGTAGGAGTCCAATCACTGTGAATCTTACCAAACAGTTAAAGGGGTTCTCCAAGTTAAATTTATTGATGACCTATCCGGATGACCCAGCACCCCTCCCGATCAGCTGTTTGAAGAGGAGGCGCGTGCCGTATCAGCGCTGCCTCCTCTTCAGTGTTTACATGCTGGCCGACACGGGGGTAGTGGTGAGTAGGTGTAATTACACCTAACCGCCCCATTAATTTCAGTGGGAAGGATTGTTCCTATACAAGTCTATGGGAGCGATCCTACTCACCGCTACCCTTGTTACGGCTAGCATGTAAACAATGAAGAGTAGGCAGCGCTTTTAAGGCGAGTGCCTCCTCTTCAAACAGCTGAACGGCGGGGGTGCCGGGTGTCCGACCCCTGCTGATCTGATATTGATGCCCTATCCTGAGGGTAGGTCATCTATAAATTTAACTTGGAGAACCCCTTTAATGAAGAGGCTGGTCCCCTGTGCCCCAAATCTGTAAGACTCTGCCCCTCCATTCACTCATCTGTTTTTAGAATTACCAGTAACTTTGAATAGAGAGCCACGGACCACCCTTAAAAAACAGTCTGATTTTCCTCTTCCTAGTTTTGGTCTCCTCCTAGCAATCAATGAGATCCCAGCTCTAACAATTAAGCATTGATCACCTTCAGGCTGGGATACCCCTTTATTATTAGCACATAAGGCTGGTTGGTGGCTCAATATCAAAATCTTTCAGATTTAATGTGAAGACTAATCTTGCATGAACCACCAGTTTCCAACAAAAGGATGGACCACACAACTATCCCCATTACAAGTGATTCCACTGGGCACTCCAGTGACTCCAGTAGTAGCTCCAGTACTGCATTATCTGAATAAACCCTTATTCTCTCGTTTTTGAAAAAATTCAAAAACACATCCATTTTACATAATAAGATATCTGTCCATCTAGTTCATCCTGTTATCCTACAAGTTGATCCAGAGGAAGGCAAAAACCCCTGTGAGGTAGAAGCCAATTTTCCTCACTTTAGGGAAATAAAATTCCTTCTCGACTCCAATCAGGCATCAGAATAACTCCCTGGATCAACGACCCCTCTCTAGTAACTATAACCTGTAATATTATTACCTCCAGAAATACATCCAGGACCCTCCTGATCTCTTATAGTGAACTTACCATCACCACCTCCTCAGGCAGAGAGTTCCATAGTCTCACTGCTCTTACTGTAAAGAGTCCATAGTCTCACTGCTCTTACAGTAAAGAGTCCATAGCCTCACTGCTCTTACAGTAAAGAGTCCATAGTCTCACTGCTCTTACCGTAAAGAGTCCATAGTATCACTGCTCTTACAGTAAAGAGTCCATAGTCTCACTGCTCTTACCTTAAAGAGTCCATAGTCTCACTGCTCTTACCGTAAAGAGTCCATAGTCTCACTGCTCTTACAGTAAAGAGTCCATAGTCTCACTGCTCTTACAGTAAAGAGTCCATAGTCTCACTGCTCTTACCGTAAAGAATCCTCTTCTATGTTTGTGTACAAACATTCTTTCCACCAGACACAGAGGATGTCCCCTCGTCACAGTCACAGTCCTGATGATGGGAGAGATCTCTGTACTGACCCCTGATATATTTATACATAGTTATTACATCTCCCCTCAGTCGTCTTTTTTCTAAAGTGAATAACCCTAATTTTGATAATCTTTCTGGGACCTGTAGTCCGCCCATTCCAGTTATTACTTTAGTTGCCCTCCTCTGAACCCTCTCCAGCTCTGCTATGTCTGCCTTGTTCACATTAACCTCTATTCTTGCTTACAGAGGGGCAAAAACTTTCTTCTTCTTTCTTTGGCAGTGTAGATTCTGGCTTATGTTTCCCACTAGTGGCCTTCATCATCCTGACTTTAGATCTTACATATTAAACCAATTTGTGTGCCCTCAGGATGGCCCATATGGAGATCTCCAGAGCAGTTAATATACCGAGAGACAGGGTAACTAAGGCATTTTATCACTTCAAGTTATCCCGGTGAAGGATGAAATGTGCCCTGAAACTTTATCACAGTAATAATTCCTCTACAAATCAATCATGTCCGCCGCTAACTACCTGTTATTAAAGCCGTTACTGTTCTTGGCGTCACCTTGGTCGATTAAATAACAAAAGGAGCTGTTAGCCAGAGATATCAAACTTATTTCCTGAGGCTTGTTTCATTTTATTGGCCAAATCAAAGTTTACGGGCAAAATGTCTCCCCAAGCAAAGGTGTCTCCCCGAGTGTACGAGTCAAGGATCGCAACCATTAATATTAGGAGTAAAGATGAATGACATATAAAAAGAAACATCTGAGCACCATAAAGTCTGTGTTGTTAAAGTGAAAATCAAAAAATTGTAAGGATGAGAATGACCCAAAGTCATTCTCATCATTACTCCACCATTTATAGGAAATGTGAGCTGAAACCTTTAAGAGGTTGTCCAGGTTTTTTTTTTTTTTGTAATCCCCCCCCTCAGTGGTCTCCATGAAGGAACCCATACTTACCTACTCCACAGCTTCATTCCAGACTTCACTGGTCTTCTCATCACTGTTTGTCAACTTCCACATAGACTGGGTCACATCTACTGCTGGACTCATCAGAAACGTGTCCTCAGGTGCCACACAGGAACATTTCAGCTCTGTTATTATTTTATATCTAGGTAGTAACTTTATGAAATGTTAAATCTGACCCTGTACCTTAAAGGGGTTCTCCGGGAATTAAGAAAATGAAAATACTTAAATATTACTTCATTATAAATATATTCCCAAATACCTGTCATTAGTTATAACGGCTCATTTTGTCTGGGGAGCAATCATTAGGAGAAATAAAATGGCCGCCGTCCTATTAGTACACACAGAACCTGTCCTAATCACACAGGAGGACAAGTTACTTCACAGCACTGAGGTAAAGAGCTGCCTCATCCTCCTCTCTGCTCTGCTTGTCAGGGACTATGATCCTGAATACAGATGATAAGATCTTCAGCTGACTATCTATAGGAATGGAGATCATGAGGGCACATGAAGTACAGAGAGGAGGTGGGGATGTGACTGATGAGCAGCAGCTCTTGTACGCAGTCTCTATTTCCACAGTCTGTCCTGTCCGTCCTCTCTGTACTTCATGTCTCCTCATGAACTCCATTCCTTCAGAGATTTAGCTGAAAATCATATTAAACTGTATTCAGGATCACAGTCTCTGACAAGCACAACAGAGAGGAGGATGAGGCAGCTCTTTAGCTCAGTGTTTTGAAGTAACTTGTCCTCCTGTATGATTAGGACAGGTTTTGTGTGAACTAATAGGACGGCGACCATTTTATTTCTCCTAATGATTGCTCCCTTGACAAAATGAACCAATATAGCTTATGAAAGGTGTTTGGGAATATATTTATAATAAGGTATTATTTAGGTATTTTAATTTTCTTAATTCCTGGAGAACCCCTTTAAAGGGGTTTAATATTTAAAAAAAAACTCTCAGAACATATATTTAAAAAAAACACTCAGAACATTGTCAAATAATAAAATAGGTCATACTTACCTTACAGCTCTATGCCAGGCTTTTCCTGATCTCCTGCTGCTCTCGACTTCCTGGTCCATCTCGACACACAGGAAATCGCCACCCAGTCAATCACTGGTTCATTGGCCAATAATTGGATGAGTAGTCATTTCCAGTGTGACGAGAGGGATTAGGAATTAGATACTGGCAGGCTAACGGGAGCATTAGAACTGGAATGGTGGGGCCACTAAGGTGAGTATGACTTTCACCAACTATAATTATGTCTAATGGTCCAGTCCTTCTCCACCATCAGGTCCTATTGAACACGTCCACCTGAGAGTGCCTTTCGTTGCCATTCGGAATAAAGAAGTCAACATCAGTGCCGTGGTTTGGCCGTCTCACCCTGGAACGCTCACTTATTTTTGGTGGGTCGGGAACAATACCAAGGTAGGAAGAACAAGTCTACTCTTAGAATCTTAGAATTAGCTTGCATTGGCATTTCCACCAGTGAGACATCTCATGAGCAGACTTGTGCTAATGTTGAAATTACCGACTCAATAACCTTCAGGGACGCTTGATTTAACATGGTGACTCTGCCCCCCCATAGATGTACGGGAGGGATGGGAAGAGATGAAGACGTAATTCAGTATTCGAGACAGGAACGTAACTGCTTGAGGTAGCTTTTAAGACATGCCCGAGGATTAATGAAGAACGCCTGCTCGGTTTTAACGAGTCTGTCACATGATCTACAACATAGGTTATCCACCTTATAAATCCTATCACCCGCCTCATTTGTGAGGTCATAAATCATTCAAGGATTTGCTTTATATCCTTGACTTGATTAAAGAGGTGATCTTTCATGTAAATTAGAGATAGAATCCATCTTTTTTATGGTTGTGAAAAGGCTTTTCGTCAGTCACTGGGAGGCTATGTATAGAAAGAACTGTCTCTGGGTTTAATGACGTTTTATAATGGCACTGATGTCCCGGGAGAAGATTCAGAATTGACAGGAGAACAAAACGTCCCTAATGGGTTTGTAAATTGTTTAGCTGGTTCATTAGTAGATGAGTGGAAGCCAAAAATATTGGCAATATATCAAAAAAACATTTGACATATGTAAACTATAGATTTTTCTAAAAGGGTCTATGGACATCACTGTCTCTTAAAGAGGTCTCTGTTTAAGACAACTCTTGTCTATTTGCCCTAGTAAAGTATATGGCATCAAGGGGAGGAGGTGTGGATCCCCCACTCTAAGGGCCCAAACTGGTCAGTTATCAGTGTATTACACGAATGGCTATACATTTTAATGGCATCCATGTGATATCTCAGAGCTCTTTACTAGAGAAGCTGGAGGAAGAAGTGGAAAGTGATAAAATGTTGGCTGTCTGGAGCCACCACCAGGTGGAGATCAAGTACTTACTGCGTACTATTCATACATTGAGTTCTATAATAACCCAGTATGCAATAAGCTCTTGAGCTCCCCCTGGTGGTGGCTGCAGGCTGCCAAAATGTTTTCATGTAACTGTGCATTCAGGTCGGTATCAGAAAAATGGAGCTCAGGGGCGTAGATCACTGGGCCCAACTCACTTAGGTTGTGACTGTAAAAATAGCATCTTTGTACTGGCTAGTATCAGGAAAGTCTCTAAAGAGCACAGGATTGCACAGACATTAATTACTGATGCCAGATAAAGACAGAGATGAGTGCAGCAGCAGAACTGTAAGGAAGGGGGTGAGGGCACAGGCAAGGATTCTGTTCAGTAGGAGATGCACTCATCAGAAAAGCTTTCAGTGCTTGAAAGAAACTCTTTCCCAAGGGACAATCCATAGAGCTTCAAGGAAAGAAATAGGACAGTGGGTCACAGCGATACCTTCAAGGACAACCCCTATGTGGAATTGATGAATATTCCACATAGGGGTTGCCTTATTGTTTACGCCACAACGCATTTCAGGACTGTGTTGGTTCCTTTGTTTGGTAGTTTAACAATATCATTCCTAAGCTACTTGATGAAAGGATATGGTCCTGAAATGCGTTGCACAAATAGCAATAAAGTTAATATTCATGAATTCCACATCGGCGTTGACCTTGAAGGTAGTGCTGCGACCCACAGCTGCGCCATGTGTTCCTCTCATGGTAGGGCTGGCCAACTGGCACTTTCAGCAGGATAATGCACACCCTCACAGCAAGGGTTTCCCAGGAATGTCTCCTCTAGATTACAACACTTCCTTGGCTATCTGGTACCACTTCCTTGGCAGATCTATCTGGTACCAGCTTCACCAACCTAAGAGTCTGCACGATCTATACACCCATCTGTAACATCTGGGGGCAAATGTGCTGCAGGATACTATACAGAACCTGTATGCCTCCATACCCAGCCATATCTCATCTTGTATCCAGGCTAGAGGCTGTATCTCATCTTGTATCCAGGCTAGAGGCCGTATCTCATCTTGTATCCAGACCAGAGGCTGTATTTCGTCTTGTATCCAGGCTAGAGGCTGTATCTCATCTTGTATCCAGGCTAGAGGCCGTATTCCATCTTGTATCCAGGCTACAGGCCGTATCTCATCTTATATCCAGGCTAGAGGTCGTATCTCTTCTTGTATCCAGGCTAGAGGCCATATCTCATCTTGTATCCAGGCTAGAGGCCGTATCTCATCTGGTATCAAGACCAGAGGCTGTATTTCATCTTGTATCCAGGCTAGAGGCTGCATCTCATCTTGTATCCAGGCTAGAGGCTGTATTCTATCTTGTATCCAGGCTAGAGGCCGTATCTCATCTTGTATCCAGGCTAGAGGTCGTATCTCTTCTTGTATCCAGGCTAGAGGCCATTTCTCATCTTGTATCCAGGCTAGAGGCCGTATCTCATCTTGTATCCAGGCTAGAGGCCGTATCTCATCTTGTATCCAGGCTAGAGGCTGTATCTCATCTTGTATCCAGGCTAGAGGCTGTATATCATCTTGTATCCTGGCTAGAGGCCGTATCTCATCTTGTATCCAGGCTAGAGGTCGTATCTCATCTTGTATCCAGGTGAGAGGCTGTATCTCATCTTGTATCCAGGCTAGAGGCCGTATCTCATCTTGTATCCAGACCAGAGGCTGTATTTCATCTTGTATCTAGGCTAGAGGCTGTATCTCATCTTGTATCCAGGCTAGAGGCTGTATTCCATCTTGTATCCAGGCTAGAGGACGTATCTCATCTTGTATCCAGGCTAGAGGCCGTATCTCATCTTGTATTCAGGCTAGAGGCTGTATCTCATCTTGTATCCAGGCTAGAGGCTGTATCTCATCTTGTATCCAGGCTAGAGGCCGTATCGCATCTTGTATCCAGGCTAGAGGCCATATCTCATCTTGTATCCAGGCTAGAGGCTGTATATCATCTTGTATCCAGGCTAGAGGCCGTATCTCATCTTGTATCCAGGCTAGAGGTCGTATCTCATCTTGTATCCAGGTGAGAGGCTGTATCTCATCTTGTATCGAGGCTAGAGGCCGTATCTCATCTTGTATCCAGGCTAGAGGTCGTATCCCATCTTGTATCCAGGCTAGAGGCCATATCTCATCTTGTATCCAGGCTAGAGGACGTATCTCATCTTGTATCCAGCTTAGAGGTCGTATCTCATCTTGTATCCAGGCTAGAGGCTGTATCTCATCTTGTATCCAGGCTAGAGGCCGTATCGCATCTGGTATCCAGGCTAGAGGCTGTTTCTCATCTTGTATCCAGGCTAGAGGCTGTATCTCATCTTGTATCAAGGCTAGAGGCTGTATCTCATCTTGTATCCAGGCTAGAGGTTGTATATCATCTTGTATCCAGGCTAGAGGTTGTATCTCATCTTGTATCCAGGCTACAGGCCGTATCTCATCTTGTATCCAGGCTAGAGGTCGTATCCCATCTTGTATTCAGGCTAGAGGCCATATATCATCTTGTATCCAGGCTAGAGGACGTATCTCATCTTGTATCCAGGCTAGAGGTTGTATCTCATCTTGTATCCAGGCTAGAGGCTGTATCTCATCTTGTATCCAGGCTAGAGGCTGTATCTCATCTTGTATCCAGGCTAGAGGCCGTATCTCAATCTGATATCCAGGCTAGAGGCTGTATCTCATCTTGTATCCAGGCTAGAGGCCGTATCTCATCTTGTATCCAGGCTAGAGGCCGTATCTCATCTTGTATTCAGGCTAGAGGCCGTATCTCATCTGGTATCCAGGCTAGAGGCTGTATCTCATCTTGTATCCAGGCTAGAGGCCGTATCTCATCTTGTATCCAGGCTAGAGGTCGTATCTCATCTGTATCCAGGCTAGAGACGTATCTCTTCTTGTATCCAGGCTAGAGGCCGTATCTCATCTTGTATCCAGGCTAGAGGCCGTATCTCATCTTGTATCCAGGCTAGAGGCCATATCTCATCTTGTATCCAGGCTAGAGGCCGTATCTCATCTTGTATCCAGGCTAGAGGCCATATCTCATCTGTATCCAGGCTAGAGGCGTATCTCATCTTGTATCGAGGCTGGAGGCTGTATATCATCTTGTATCCAGGCTAGAGGCCGTATCTCATCTTGTATCCAGGCTAGAGGCCGTATCTCATCTTGTATCCAGGCTAGAGGCCATATCTCATCTTGTATCCAGGCTAGAGGCTGTATCTCATCTTGTATCCAGGCTAGAGGCTGTATCTCATCTTGTATCCAGGCTAGAGGCTATATCCCATCTTGTATCCAGGCTAGAGGACATATCTCATCTTGTATCCAGGCTAGAGGACGTATCTCATCTTGTATCCAGGCTAGAGGCTGTATCTCATCTTGTATCCAGGCTAGAGGCTGTATCTCATCTTGTATCTAGTGTAAATATATATATATATATATATATATATATAGAGAGAGAGAGAGAGAGAGAGAGAGATATACAATCCCTCTGTTGATTTTTAGAGCTTGTGTACATAATAAAACCCGGTTCCTTTAATGCATTTTTTGTGAATAGCAGTCACAACTCCTTTGTATAAAATGACAAGAAAATAGTTAAATCCTGGTTGGGGGGGGCACTCCATCTCGCTGGAAAGAAAGGTAATTACCCTCAAAAGAATAAATCATAAAGCAATAGGAACAGTATTTAAAAGTTTCCCTTTGAAGTGATGCAAAGCAGCAGCTAATAATTATGAAGCCGAACAAGAGACATGAGAGATATTGCAAACTTAATTTGAGGGGAGAAAAGTCTTTTATTTTAGCTGAGCCATTCTGCAAGGATAATGGGAGTAGTAGTTGTTTGCTTCATTTCAACATTACCTGTATGCAGTGGGAGTAGCTGTCAATGACTAGTCTGTGGTGGTGGTGCTGTAGGCGGTGAGGAGCTTGCATTCTTACCGGTGTGTGACAGATGCACTACTATACCCAGCATCGGCAGCCAGAGTCTCCATATAATGCCGCCATACTGTGCTCAAGCAGTTGTCACCCTGAGGAGAGTAATGCTTGGAGGAATAGTGGTGGTCAGCACGGAGCTTTTACCCCTTTTGCGTCCCCTATAATCCATTCCTGCAAGTCAGCTAGAATCTGGTATACCTGATGTGTCCATTATATTAAAGGGATCATTTAAAGGCACCATGAGTTGGGCGTGCCCCATTGTGATACACTGTATGTAAAATGCCCCAATAATGCTATGCTACAGCATCGAAAATCTAAGAAATACGTTACTGTCCTTTAGGTGAAGTTTTCAAGCAAGTTTGAGTCCACTGAGTCGAGGTTAATGACATTGAATGCCCTGCCTCAAAGGAATTGTCCATAATTTAAAAAAAATGATTGCCTATATTTGGGATAGGCCATCAATATCTGATAGGCAGAGGTCCTGCACCCCGCACCCATTCCAATCAGCTGACCTGCAGAAGCTCGAGGACCAGAAGTCAGCACCAGGACTACAACTGTGTGCACTGTATGAAGCTGATCCTGCATTATTCCTTTCAGTGCAGGCAACGCTGCAGTAACCAGCTGCGTCCATTGCACAAAGGATGGCGCTGTGGAGTTCTGGGGGTGACCCTCCGATCAGACATCGATGGCTTATCCCTAGGATAGGCAATCACTTGTAAAATTCTGGAAACTCCTTTAAGGCTCCATGATGTAAATATCTCAGAATTATTACATGAGCACAAAAGCTGTTCCTATGGGATCAACAGTAGGAGCCTGGAGGGGATTGCCAGTCTGGCTGCCTGTGTAAGGACTGGCATCAGAGGTTCCTGGTCATCTAAGGAGCTCAATGGATGATGCCAATGGATTTCCATGACAGTTGTTTGCCTGAAGAAGGCTCCTCAGCCTGCCATAGGCTTCCAATGTGGATGCACTGACAGGCAATGATGATTTGTAATGCTAACTTTATATTTATGTAAGTTGAGAGTTATTGACCATACAGGACGCTTCTCACTTCTGTGTCTGCAGCCCCTGATCACCCTGGACAGCAGCATCTCCCTGACCTTCCACGTGGAAGGCATCAACACCCTCACTGTGCAGGTGTCTTCTGGAAACGCTCTCATTCAGGACACCAAAGACGTTGCGGTACACGGTAAGTTTAATATGTTATCCACAGTCATGGACACCTTACCGGGCATCAATTTTATTACTGCATTCTACTTCTTTTGGACTAAAAATCATGTTTTCCATTGGTGTTTATTAAAGATTTTTATAAGTAACTTTTTTTTAAACTTAATTTTAATCTCAGATGCTGTGATCAGTGATGAACGCGGCATCTGAGGGGTTCAATGACGGCGGGTGTCACGATCGCCGTTCTCCATCAGTGCACCCGCTGCTTAGAAAGGAAGGTGCTTCGTGACAAAGTAATTAGTCACAAATCGATTTTGTTTGTAAAATTCGTCAACTTCGCTCATCACTAATGATGACGATGGGCAACAATTTAAGTCCCACTTAGGATGCATTAATACAACCGCGCCGTGTTTTGCGGATCCGCAAGATACGGATGCCGCCTGTGTGCAATCCGCAATTTGCCCACGCGGACAAGAATAGGACATGCTGTATACTTTTTGGGGGGCCGCGGAAAGTAACTAAGGATGCGGACAGAACACAGTGTGCTGTCTGCATCTTTTGTGGCCCCATTGAAATGAATAGGTCCACACCCATTCACAAGGACGTGTGAATTAACCCTTTACTATGGGGGAGATTTGGGTTCATAGTGGCCCCTAGAATACCGGAGATAGGGGTGCACCACCAATGAGGCCAGGTGAGGCGACTGCCTCAAGCAGCACCAGGTAGGGGCAAGAGGGGGGCAGTAGAAGGGCCATGTGCTGAAGGGAAGGGATTAGGTTGAGAATTTGGCATTTGGTGGGGGGGATGCCATTTCAGTTTTCGCCTGGCTAGGTGCAACCCTGACCAGAGAACACTTGGTTACCTGCAAATTGTGGAAATATTATGCCATTACGGCAACTTCAGTGCTTCCATATGAAAGAAAAATAACTATTAGGACTCCCATCCTCCACAGGGAAACACTGGGGTCGTGCATAATGGTGGTTATGCCACAATCCTGCCTCGACTTGCGAGCTACCAAGTGTCGCTGAGACAAAGCCGAAATATGATAAATTACAGGTCTGAAGACAAATACAGGAACAAAACTTCCATCAACTTCTTCCTTTAGAAGCCAAACTTCCCGGCGAGCCCGCCATCTGTTCTGTAGGGAACATCAGCAGACGAAATCTCTGGGCGCAAAGTCATTATCCAATTGGTGACAATGTTAATTTAAAAAGCCATTAAGTGTCTGTAAGCGCTCGGCGGGCAGCGAGCTACCTGACGACAGCCAGCCGCTAATGAATATCTACTCTAATAAGCACAAGTGTTTAGGCTGCCCTCCGCATGACGTCAAGCCGGGGCTTTTATTTTATTTTATTTATTTATTTTTAAGCATTTGCTACAATGTGTCAAAATGTTCCTGTGCAAAACTTCAAGAAAGTCAGCGCTGAGTACAAAAGCCGGATGCGCGGGGAATTGACACAAAGCGTCTTTTAATGGTTGTGTTTCAGAGTATTTCCAGTCACAGCTGTTGTCATTTTCTCCGAACCTGGATTATCACAATCCCGACATCCCCGAGTGGAGGCAAGACATCAGCAAGCTCATTAAGAAGGCTCTGATACAGGTATGTACTAATGGTGGCAGCCCAGGGCTGCGTGAGATACATTGTACGCCGCAGGGCACAAGATGAGAGGAGCCAAGATACAATGTGGCATTGTAATACGGGTAATGATCATATAGCGCAGACCCCGGCATCAACAAAGCCAGTGTAGTGTCCTCTATACCGCCACAGCGTCACCTGAGACATCACAAAGTCATCTGAAAGGCATCACAGAATGGAGATGTAGCAGAGCTGAGCGCAAGTCAGGTACAGTACCTGTGGCTTTTACATCTCATTCATTATCTTAAAAAACAATGTAGAGCTGAAGGAAAACAATGACAGCTCTGCTACATCTGTATATCTGGAATGGAAATATGGCTTCAGTGTATGTGGGCCCTTGGGTGACAGCTAAAGGCCCTGTCTAATTATCAGCTTGACACTATAAGTAGGCTTTCTACTTGTTGCAAAACTACAATGACCAGCATGCCCTGACATTATCCGGCTGACAAGACATGAAGGAGAAATATTGATAGATAGATAGATAGATAGATAGATAGATAGATAGATAGATATGGGATAGATAGATAGATAGATAGATAGATAGATATTGGATAGATAGATAGATAGATAGATAGATAGATAGATAGATAGATAGATAGATAGATAAATAGATAGATAGATAGATAGATAGATATGGGATAGATAGATAGATAGATAGATAGATAGATAGATAGATAGATAGATAGATAGATAAATAGATAGATATGGGATAGATAGAAGATACGATAGATACATAGATAGATAGATAGATAGATAGATAGATAGATAGATAGATAGATAGATATGAGATACGGTAGATAGATATAACATTATGGTCATTTATAGGTTCTGTTTTCTCCAGTGAAGTACATTTTGGCCTCCTCTCCCTCCTCCCCGTCCGTCCCGTCCTCCATGCTGGCTCCTTGTGGAAGCAGTTAATCCTCATTCATCTACTTCAGTCTTCTCTGGGTCCTGATTACCTGTGATTGACTCGTTTGCCTGTAATATGGATGTCAGATGTAATGCAATAAGACGTCCCATGTAACAAGCAATTAATTAGAGTCCGCAGACTGTACCGCGGTGGATATTTAATGTAAGAACAGTGATTGAGTCGGCGGCTCCTTCTTCTGAAGCATGTTCCAGAGACATAAGACGTCTGGAATCAATATGATCCATATCTTGTCTTCAGTCTCCTGTTCTGATAGTCTACAGTTTAATATAAACCAGGCGAAGCGCACGAGTCCTGAGATATTCTATGAGATACACCGAGCCAATAAAATAACCCAAAAGATAAGCAGAAATCAGCCAAGAAAGAAGAAGCAGCTTATCGCTTTTATATATTTTATATTTGTTCCTTATTTTTCACCAGTTCTACTAGAATTTATATTTATATTTTTATGTTTTTAGAATTATGTTTTTCTACATTTTTAGAATTTTTATGTTTAATTAGTAACAATGAAAAAAAAGTTTTACATTTTTATATAAATGCACTTTATAAGTAATTTTTATTTATAAGCGTTTATATTTCACCTCTATTACTATATTGTAGTTTTTTGTTTTTTTTTTACTTTTTATTTAGGGCTCGTTCACATCACCGTTCAGCCCTTCTGTTCTCCTGCTCCGTTATAGGAGCAGGAGAATGGAAAGGACGGATTTGGGACATAATTGAGCTGAACGGAGCCTACGGACCCCATAGACTATAATAGTCTATTGGGTCCGTAGGCTCCGTTCAGCTCAGTTATGACCCAAATCCGTCCTTTCCGTTCTCCTGCTCCTATAACGGAGCAGGAGAATGGAAGGGCTGAACGGTGACCCCCAGACCTGGACGTGGTTTTACTGACCTGGACTGGAGACTATCCTGGGGTTTTGGATTTTTTTTGGCCATAAACCTGTTTCGATAATTTATATTTTTATTCCTTGTGTTCATTCATTTTGTGATGTCACGCCTCATTTATATATGAATCATTGCAGGTGACCAGTATTCCTGAGGAGCATATACTGGTGGCCATGTTCCCGGGTCTACCAACATCAGCCGAACTTTTTATTTTACCCCCTAAAAATGTTAGCGAAAGGAGAAAAGGAAGTAAAGCGGACCTGGAGCACGTGAGTACCACCACCGATTGCTGGTATTTTTCTGTCTAAACGTGAGGTCCATATGATAGATGCAAGTATGTTGTATGGCACCTATAGATTCCTATAGGTCCAGGCCGTGTCTTTCCATTAAGAATTGGAACCTGTCCCATCAGAGGCCGTGTACTGTATAGCGGTGCACGGGGCCATACAGACAGCTTTTTATATGTATTGATTATACTAATGTTATATCTTTGCTTTTGTTTTTCTTTCAGATTGTAGAGTCTCTTTTTAGTGCCCTCAATCAAAATCTAATAATGTTTGAGCTTAAACCAGGAGTCCAGATATTCGTCTATGTTACCCAACTTACTTTAGGTAAGTCCAAGACAATAATAATAATAATAATAATAATAATAATTATATATATATATATACAGTACAGACCAAAAGTTTGGACACACCTTCTCATTCAAAGAGTTTTCTGTATTTTCATGACTATGATATTTGTAGATTCACACTGAAGGCATCAAAACTATGAATTAACACATGTGGAATTATATACTTAACAAAAAGTGTGAAACAACTGAAAATATGTCTTATATTCTAGGTTCTTCAAAGTAGCCACCTTTTGCTTTGATTACTGCTTTGCACACTCTTGGCATTCTCTTGATGAGCTTCAAGAGGTAGTCACCTGAAATGGTTTTCACTTCACAGGTGTGCCCTGTCAGGTTTAATAAGTGGGATTTCTTGCCTTATAAATGGGGTTAGGACCATGAGTTGTGTTGGGCAGAAGTCAGGTGGATACACAGCTGATAGTCCTACTGAATAGACTGTTAGAATTTGTATTATGGCAAGAAAAAAGCAGCTAAGTAAAGAAAAACGAGTGGCCATCATTACTTTAAGAAATGAAGGTCAGTCAGTCCGAAAAATTGGGAAAACTTTGAAAGTGTCACCAAGTGCAGTCGCAAAAACCATCAAGCGCTACAAAGAAACTGGCTGACATGAGGACCGCCCCAGGAAAGGAAGACCAAGAGTCACCTCTGCTGGGGAGGATAAGTTCATCCGAGTCACCAGCCTCAGAAATGGCAGGTTAACAGCAGCTCAGATTAGAGACCAGGTCAATGCCACACAGAGTTCTAGCAGCAGACACATCTCTACAACAACTGTTAAGAGGAGACTGTGTGCAGCAGGCCTTCATGGTGGAAACCACTGCTAAGGAGAACACAAGGAATGGACATTAGACCAGTGGAAATCTGTGCTTTGGTCTGATGAGTCCAAATTTGAGATCTTTGGTTCCAACCACCGTGTCTTTGTGCGACGCAGAAAAGGTGAACGGATGGACTCTACATGCCTGGTTCCCACCGTGAAGCATGGAGGAGGAGGTGTGATGGTGTGGGGGGGCTTTGCTGGTGACACTGTTGGGGATTTATACTGAACCAGCATGGCTACCACAGCATCTTGCAGCGGCATGCTATTCCATCCGGTTTGCGTTTAGTTGGACCATCATTTATTTATCAACAGGACAATGACCCCAAACACATCTCCAGGCTGTGTAAGGGCTATTTGACCAAGAAGGAGAGTGATGGGGTGCTACGCCAGATGACCTGGCCTCCACAGTCACCAGACCTGAACCCAATCCAGATGGTTTGGGGTGAGCTGGACCGCAGAGTGAAGGCAAAAGGGCCAACAAGTGCTAAGCATCTCTGGGAACTCCTTCAAGACTGTTGGAATACCATTTCAGGTGACTACCTCTTGAAGCTCATCAAGAGAATGCCAAGAGTGTGCAAAGCAGTAATCAAAGCAAAAGGTGGCTACTTTGAAGAACCTAGAATATAAGACATATTTTCAGTTGTTTCACACTTTTTTGTTAAGTATATAATTCCACATGTGTTAATTCATAGTTTTGATGCCTTCAGTGTGAATCTACAATTTTCATAGTCATGAAAATACAGAAAACTCTTTGAATGAGAAGGTGTGTCCAAACTTTTGGTCTGTACTGTATATATATATATATATATATACACTCACCGGCCACTTTATTAGGTACACCTGTCCAACTGCTCGTTAACACTTTATTTCTAATCAGCCAATCACATGGCGGCAACTCAGTGCATTTAGGCATGTAGACATGGTCAAGACAATCTCCTGCAGTTCAAACCGAGCATCAGTATGGGGAAGAAAGGTGATTTGAGTGCCTTTGAACGTGGCATGGTTGTTGGTGCCAGAAGGGCTGGTCTGAGTATTTCAGAAACTGCTGATCTACTGGGATTTCCACGCACAACCATCTCTAGGGTTACAGAGAATGGTCCGAAAAAGAAAAAACATCCAGTGAGCGGCAGTTCTGTGGGCGGAAATGCCTTGTTGATGCCAGAGGTCAGAGGAGAATGGGCAGACTGGTTCGAGCTGATAGAAAGGCAACAGTGACTCAAATTGCCACCCGTTACAACCAAGGTAGGCAGAAGAGCATCTCTGAACGCACAGTACGTCGAACTTTGAGGCAGATGGGCTACAGCAGCAGAAGACCACACCGGGTGCCACTCCTTTCAGCTAAGAACAGGAAACTGAGGCTACAATTTGCACAAGCTCATCGAAATTGGACAGTAGAAGATTGGAAAAACGTTGCCTGGTCTGATGAGTCTCGATTTCTGCTGCGACATTCGGATGGTAGGGTCAGAATTTGGCGTCAACAACATGAAAGCATGGATCCATCCTGCCTTGTATCAACGGTTCAAGCTGGTGGTGGTGGTGTCATGGTGTGGGGAATATTTTCTTGGCACTCTTTGGGCCCCTTGGTACCAATTGAGCATCGTTGCAACGCCACAGCCTACCTGAGTATTGTTGCTGACCATGTCCATCCCTTTATGACCACAATGTACCCAACATCTGATGGCTACTTTCAGCAGGATAATGCGCCATGTCATAAAGCTGGAATCATCTCAGACTGGTTTCTTGAACATGACAATGAGTTCACTGTACTCAAATGGCCTCCACAGTCACCAGATCTCAATCCAATAGAGCATCTTTGGGATGTGGTGGAACGGGAGATTCGCATCATGGATGTGCAGCCGACAAATCTGCGGCAACTGTGTGATGCCATCATGTCAATATGGACCAAAATCTCTGAGGAATGCTTCCAGCACCTTGTTGAATCTATGCCACGAAGAATTGAGGCAGTTCTGAAGGCAAAAGGGGGTCCAACCCGTTACTAGCATGGTGTACCTAATAAAGTGGCCGGTGAGTGTATATATATATATATATATATTAATTACAGTATTTTTCACCTTATAAGACGCACCTAGATTTTACAGGTTGACAATAAGAAACATTTTTTTTCCATCAGACCCCCAATGTTAATAAGACCCCAATAAGACCTCAGATCAGACCCCAATGTGAATAACCCTCAATCAGATCTCTGACAAGAGCCCCATGCCTCTCATATCAGCCCACACTGCCTCCATCAGCCAGCCCCCAGCCACAGAGAAAATGAAACAAATAAACCACTTACCTTTCCTGCTCCGGATGCTGCAGCTCCTCTTCGCCCTTGCTCGTCTTCCTCCTCCTCCGTCGGCTGTGCTGTGATCTGATGCAGAGCGTCACAGAGCGCCCTCACGCTGTGCACAGCCCTGCACAGCCGACAGCCGAGCGGTGCTAATGAGCGCCTCCAATTATTTGATTTGGTTGTCCATTCAGAAAAATAAATACTTAAATAAAACTTGGCAAGTAATACCTTACCAATCCCTGACGCTCTTGTTCGGATGGTCCCGGGGCCCCTTCCAGTCTCTATCTCTACAAAGAAATGTAAACTTTTCAGCAAATCACTTGCTGAGGTGGGACAATACAGAGACCACTGATGGTTAACATTTCCTGGGTCAAGAAAGGAAGTGGAGACCAGCAGGGGCCCCAGGAGGTTCTGGTATGGGAGCACTGTGGGGGAAAACTATAAGTCATAATTTTTATTTTTTACTTTTTTAAAGTGTAACTGTTGTTTAAATTTATTTTTACCGTATTTTTCGCCCTATAAGAGGCACCTAGGTTTTACAGGAGGACAATAAGAAAAAAATATTTTTTATCATACCTCAGCTCAGAGCCCCAATCAGACCCCCAATGTTAATAAAAACCCAATCAAACCTCTGATCAGACCTCCGATGTGAATAACCCCCAATCAGATCTCAGATAAGAGCCCCATGCCTCTACCAGCCCCCAGCCTCACAGCATATAAAATAAATAAACCACTTACCTCTCCTGCTCCCGGGCGCCGCCGCTCCTCTCTGCCCGTGCACTTCTCCCTCCTCCTCCTGCTGTCAGCTGTGCTGTGAACTGGCGCACACAGTGTGAGGTCACAGAGCGCCCTCACGCTGTGCGCAGCCCTGTACAGCTGACAGCCGAGCGGAGGACCAGGAATCGGTGAGTACAGAGTCTTCACCGCTTCCTTGTGCTCCGGTGCTAATGAGCACTTCCATACTGGCTATTAGCATTCGATCCATAAGACGCAGGGGCATTTTCCCCCCACTTTTTTGGGTGAAAAATATAGTAATATTGTGTTGGGACAGAGATTTAAATCATTTTTGTAATATACTGTGTACTAGAAAATGGGGTATAACTGAGCATTGCTAAAACTACTGTCACACTAGCGTTCGTGATGGATCCGGCAGGGTTCGGCAAAACCTCTTCCGTTACTGATAATACAACCATCTGCATCCGTTATGAACGGATCCGGTTTTATTATCTGTAACATACCCAAGACAGAGCCGTCCATTAACTCCACTGAAAGTCAATAGGGGACGGATCCATCATGAAATCCATTGAAAGTCAATAGGGGACAGATCCGTCATGAACGGCAATGAAAGTCAATAGGGGACGGATCCATCATGAAATCCATTGAAAGTCAATAGGGGACGGATCCATCATGAAATCCATTGAAAGTCAATAGGGGACGGATCCATCATGAAATCCATTGAAAGTCAATAGGGGACAGATCCGTCATGAACGGCAATGAAAGTCAATAGGGGACGGATCATCATGAAATCCATTGAAAGTCAATAGGGGACGGATCATCATGAAATCCATTAAAAGTCAATAGGGGACGGATCCATCATGAAATCCATTGAAAGTCAATAGGGGGACGGATCCATCATGAAATCCATTGAAAGTCAATAGGGGACGGATCCATCATGAAATCCATTGAAAGTCAATAGGGGACGGATCCATCATGAAATCCATTTGAAAGTCCAATAGGGGACGGATCCATCATGAAATCCATTGAAAGTCAATAGGGGACGGATCCATCATGAAATCCATTGAAAGTCAATAGGGGACGGATCCATCATGAAATCCATTGAAAGTCAATAGGGGACGGATCCATCATGAAATCCATTGAAAGTCAATAGGGGACGGATCCGTTTTCTACTGTGTCAGATTGTGTCAGAGAAAACGGATCCGTCCCCATTGACTTACATTGTGTATTAGGAGGGATCCGTCTTGCTCCGCACCACATCGCTGCTCCTTGCAGTGTTATTCTGTCCACGATCGGGACGCAACCAAATGGAACGGAATACATTCTGGTGACTCTGTTTAGTTCATTTCAGTTTGTCCCCTTTGACAATGAATGGGGACAAAATGGAAGCGTCCCCCCCCCCCCCCCCACTATTGAGATCCTATGACGGATAAAGGTAAAACGTAGATGTCAAAGTAGCCTAAAGAATCTGTCTTCAGTCTTCAGGGTTGTACTGAGCGCTGAAGACCGATGGGTGTAACATACAGAGGCTTCCAGTCTGCCCCTTATCACTACCTCAGTCCCTAAATATGTATATGTGCCCTCTCTGACTTGTAAGGCTACATAAATACGACAGTGCTGTGTTTTGCGGTCTGCAATTTGCGGAATGGAACAGTGGCCCGTTATAGAAATGCCTATTCTTGTCTTTAAAACGGAGAAGACTAGGACACGTATTCTTTTTGCGCGGCCACAGAACTGAGCAACGGATGCGGACAACTCATTTTTTGCAGTGAATAGGTCCGCATCCAACCCCAAAAAAAAACGTGGCTCAGATATGGACCAGAATAACGGTCGTGTGAATGTAGCCGTACACATAGAATGCTGAAGACTCATCTCCTTACTAATCCTCAGAGGTTTGCTAAAAAAAGACTCTTTACACGCTCTAGTACAAAGAAACATGTTTTTAATTAATAGGAGGTTGATTATTTTTTGCTTCCTTTTTGCAGTTCTGTTTTATTATATCTTTTGTTTTTAACAAAACCTTGAATAGCAGTTAGAAAATTTGAATAAAATTACACATTAATTTAAAAATTTGCATTTAAAACCTGTTTTTGCAAACGGAGTATATCATACATATCAGATAGGTGGAGATCTAGTATCTGGCACTCCCACGATCAGCTGTTTTGCCCCCGCCCTCCTCCCTGAAGCAGAAGTCTCCATGCACTGTGCAATTTCCAGCTCTAATTCACTTAAATGGGTGCAGAGCTGCAGTACCATGGCTCGGCCACTACACAGTGTACACATACCTCCCAACCATCCTTGATCCAGCGGGACAGTCCATAGGACACAGAACCAGTTGTCTGTTATATGAAGAAGCAGACAGCTGACATTGGCTGGCTGCTTCTTACATCCTCCCTCCCGTACTCCCTGTGGCTCTCCATACCTCTGGTCTGGGCTGGGGGGTGGGTTCGGCTGCAGTCAGCCTTGGCTCTGCCCCCTCCAGACTAGAGAAGACCAGAGGATGTTCTGATGCTGCTAGGAAGAAGGTAAGTATATGGTGTTTATTTTTTGTGGGGCAAAATGGGGGCATATTACTGGGAGCACAACATATTACTTGGGGGTACATTGTGGGCATATTACAGGGGAGCGCAATGTGGGCATATTACTGGGGGCACAGCAGGGCATATTACTAGGGGCACATAACTGGGCATATTACTGGGGGCACAGCGGGGCATATTACTGGGGGCACAGGCGGGGCATATTACTGGGGGGCACATAGCAGCAATATTACTGGGGCACATAACGGCATATTACTGGGGGCACATAACGGCATATTACTGGCGGCACATAACAGGGCATATTACTGGGGGCACAGCAGGGCATATTACTAGGGGCACATAACTGGGCATATTATTACTGGGGGCACAGCGGGGCATATTACTGGGGGCACATAGCAGCATATTACTGGGGCACATAGGCATATTACTGGGGGCACATAACGGCATATTACTGGGGGCACATAACGGCATATTACTGGGGGCACATAACGGCATATTACTGGGGGCACATAACAGGGCATATTACTGGGGGCACATAACAGGGCATATTACTGGGGGCACAGCAGGGCATATTACTGGGGGCACATGACAGGGTATATTACTGGGGGCACAGCGGGGCATATTACTGGGGGCACATAATGGGGAATATTTACTATGTGAGGCAGTAAGGGGACTGGGAGGGATTATAGTTATGTTTCGGGCGGAGTTAGGGGCGTGGCTTAGTGCTAAAAAAATTGACGCACCATGTGTCCCTCTTTGTCCTTTTACAAAGTTGGGAGGTATGTATACGGCGCTGTCTGCTTCTACTCTGTACAATGTATAGCAGTGATCATCAGCCTCCAGCACTCCAGCTCTTGTGAAACTACAACTCCCAGCATGCTCCATTCATTTCTGTGGGAGTGACAAGAACAGCCATGCAAGTATGCATGCTGGGAGTTGTAGTTTCATAACAGCTAGAGTGCTGAAGGTTGCTGAACCCCGTTGTATAGTGTTAGGGGCCGTGGCTGACTGACACAGCTGATCAGTGGGGATGCCCCCCCCCATCCACCAATCTGATATCAGTGACCCATCCCGAGGACAGGCCATCATTACCTGTAGTCCTGACAACCCCTTTTACTGTGTTTTATTTCTTGTTCTATTTTCAATGTTTTCCCTTCGCTGTAGACTGCAGACACACAGCGACCTTCACTGATAGAATAGGAAATATGTTGCCACAGAAACAATTGGTGAATATATTGAGATTTTTTTTTTTTTGTTTGCCATTAGATCAGTTTTTTCCATATATTGTCACTGAGCTTCCTGTCCGCACCTCAACCTTATCCCTCCCCCGCCCTCGAAGCTCAGTTCTTATTATACATAAATATTCACGCTGCCTGCACTCCCCCCAAGGGGAATTAAACGTTTACTGCAGGGGCGTAGCTAGAAGTCACTGGGCCCCACAGCAAACTTTTGTACGGCCCCCCCACCTTCCCGGGACGTATGTCTCAGAGGGTATGTCTGATCCCAGCCTCTGCCCACTCCTTCTTGTGCCAGCCTTCTGTTCTGTACTATAGCAGAGATGCATTTAATACGGGAGGCTGGGGTGGCTGTGGCAGTCTTTTCTACTCCACCCTGCCCTACCCGCCCACAGCCCTGCTTCCTCCTTATGCCCAGAACTTTGGCTGCAGGCAAGGACCAGGGGCGATACAGATGAATATGGAGATGAGCGCTTCCACAAAGCGCTCATTTCCTACTGCCCCCTCCCCACCACTAGTGTTGCCACCTTTCCCAACAAAATATACCGGCCAAGTTAAGCCACACTCCATAGGCGGTTGGTTAAAGGGGGCATAGCTTAACACAGGGTCCTAATGTGGCTTCCAGTATTAAAAGTGCCCCTATTAATGCCCCCCAGTAATATTAATGCCCCCCATTAGCGCCTCTGGTAACAGTAATGCCTCCATTAGTGCCTCCAGTAATGCCTCCATTAGTGCCCCCAGTAATGCCTCCATTTGTGCCCCCCAGAATTAATAATGCCCCCCCCCAAAAAAATAAAAAAAAAAATCACCTCACCCATTGCCTCCCTGTGCGGTACTGCCACTCGTCGCTCCCTGGTCTTTTTCTGGTCCATGCTGCACTGTGAATGGACTTTGCCCGGAAGAAGACCAAGGAGAGGCGAGTACAGCTAGTGGAGTCCTAGACTCATTGCTCCCTGCACCTCCTGCATACTGATGATGTCTTCTATAATGGAAGCAGCCATTAGCAGTCGCTCTATAAGACACACTGGTTGTTGATCATATTTATTGTATGATCACCAACATATTTCCTTAAAAAAAATGCACACATATACATATATATATAAATACATGCATACATAGATACATATATATAGATACACGCATGCACAGATAGATATAGACACATATATACACACATGCATATATACATACATAGACACATATACATAGATATAAACACATACCCCCCATAATGTGCCAGTAAGAAATGCCCCCATATGCCCCCCATATATAGACACATACATGCATAGATATAGACACATATATTTGATATATATACATGCATACATATAGACACATATACATACATAGACATATATACATGCATACATACATAGATATATCTAGACACATATACAAAGATATACACATACATACATACATACATGCATACAAAGCATAAAAGTATATACACACACCAGTAACAAAGAGTTTGGTCACTTATCTTTCTACTTGGAAGCACGGAGGAGGAGGAGGAGGAGGAGGAGGAGGAGGAGGAGGAGGAGGAGGGGGAGCACCACTGATAGCATTCACAGAGGTTTTTTTCCCCCTGACCTCTGCATGCTTCCCTCTTAGCACCGACCGCATCAATCAGCGTCAGCAGGCACACGTGTGGAGCCTGCTCTTCATTGGCTCAGAGTGCCTGCTGACGTGTAATGCTGTGCCCTGCGGTCCTCCTCAGCCTTCAATCGTAAGTCCAGACACATACAAATAGTTTTCTTCATGGGGCTGACAGGGGCTGTGTGATAGCAGGTGGCAACCCTACCCACCGCCCGCAATTAGATCCAGGGCCGCGCCACCTGTGGCAATTGGCGGTGCGGCCCTGAGTGGTTTTTTTTTTTGAATGTTTCTAGGGGGGTCCAGACCTTTGGACCACCCCTGTCGTGCGCCCCTGCACATACCTGAAAAGCCAAGACGGAGCGCTGCTGTGCCGCTGATGAGCTGCTCCTTTTGCTTGCCGCGCTGCCGCTCCCTCACTCCTCTAGGAACTTTGTGGGCGGGCTTAATTAACAATGCGCGCTGCGCCTGCCTGCTTGTACTTTTCTCCAGCCGGCAGCGCAGTGCGCTATTCGGGTACAGTCTGGCAGTGCCAGTATGCAAACAATGTATGGGAGTGGAGTGGGTGGGCCCCCAATGTGACCATCACTGCACAGTATGGCGTGGCCTGAAACTAAGACTGCATGTTAACTTGTCTGAGACACTGCTCCTGGCCGCCGGGCCCCTTGTCAGCCCGGGCCCCGAAGCAGCTGCTTCCCCTGCTTCCCTGGTAGTTACGCCACTGGTTTACTGCTGCCTTTAGGGCTTTGTTCACACCTGCGTCAGGTTTATGGTTTCTATGAAATAATGCAAATTGCTCAAAGTTTTGGTGCATTTTGGGGGCATGAAGGTGCATTTAGACCACACCCCCTTGTTGGATGGGGTGTAAAGTGGTCAAAATTTTGGCACATGAAGGTGCATTTAGGTCACGCCTACTTGTTGGAGGGGGTGTAAATTGCTTACATTTTTGGTGCATTTTTGGCGCATGAAAGTGCATTTAGGCCATGCCCCCTTGTTGGATGGGGTTTAAATTGCTCAAACTTTTGATGCATTTTTGGAGCATGAATGCACATTTAGGCCACACTCCACTTAGTGAATGGGGTGCAAATTCTTCACAATTTTAGTGCATTTTTGGCGAATGAAGGTGGATTTAGGCCACACCCTCTTGTTGGATGGGGGTAAAATGCTCAAAAAAGAATGTAAAACAATTAGTAAATATGATGCAAAGCATGCACACCATTTTTTCTGCTCAAAATGCACAGTCATGGTGTCAGTTATTTACTAGGATAAAATAGGGCTGCACAGTCTTATCCAGAAGGATCTGCAATGTAAAAGATGAGAATGAGACCTCAGACAGTATACCATGGCTGCAGGCAGAGCAGCATATTACCTTATGTTGTGTCTATCCAAAGGAGTAGCTTGAAGCTTCTAAGATCCAAAGCAAACAGGACTTGTATTTGCTACATTATTTCTTTATTTAAATGATACATAATTATATTAAGAAGTCCCACCCCCAAGGAGCACACCCTACTCCAAAGATTCATTACAATGTTCATTGGAGCTGCATGTATTGTGTGAACCGCTGGACACTTGCAATCATGCCTGTTCTGTACATATGAAGGTGATGAGTCCGCCATGTTTGTGTTTCTTTTGTAGCCCCATTGGTCGATAACAGCGCCAGTCACAGCAGCTCCGCCATGTTAATGCTTCTTTCTGTCGTGTTTGTGGGGTTGGCGGTTTTTTTAATCTACAAATTTAAAAGGTAAGATACTAAAAGATTTGTACACTTTATGTACAGTATATGTATGTGTACCTTATGTACAGTATATGTATGTTATGTATGTATGTACAGTATATGTATGTGTATATATGTACAGTATATGTATGTGTATATATGTACAGTATATGTATGTATTTACAGTATATGTGTACCTATATGTATGTACACAGTATATGTATGTGTTATGTACAGTATGTATTGTATGTACTTGTGCATGTATTTACAGTATATGTATGTATGTGTATATATATGCACAGTATATATATGTATATGTATGTACAGTATATGTACAGTATGTGTATGTATGTATGTATGTAATATATGTATGTACATATATGTATAAGTATGTACAGTGTATATATATGTATGTATTATGTATGTATGTATATGTATGTGTATGTATGTATGTACAGTATATATGTATGTAGTATGTATGTATGTATATGTGTATATGTATTACAGTATATTGTACATGTATGTAGGTATAGTATGTGTATGTATGTACATGTGCATGTATGTACAGTATATGTGTATGTGTATGTATGTATGTACAGTGTATGTGTATGTACAGTATTGTGTATGATGTGTACATGTATATGTATATGTACAGTATGTATGTATGTATGTACAGTATATGTATGTTATGTATGTACAGTATATGTATGTATGTATGTTACAGTATGTATGTGTATGTATGTCATGTATATGTACTGTGCAGTATGTATGTATGTGTATATGTATGTACACAGAATATGTATGTGCATGTACAGTATATGTATGTGTATGTACAGTATGTATGTGTATGTAATATGTACATGTATGTGTATGTATAGTATATGTACAGTATGTGTATGTATATGTATGTACAGTATATGTATGTGTATGTATGCATGTATATGTATGTATGCACATTATATGCATGTATAGTACATGTATGTACAGTATATGTATGTGTATGTATGTACAATGTATGTATGTACAGTATAGGTATGTGTATGTATGTACAATGTATGTATGTACAGTATAGGTATGTGTATGTATGTACAATATATGTATGTACAGTATGTGTATGTATGTACAGTATATGTATGTGTATGTACAGTATATGTACAGTATGTGTATGTATAGTGTATGTATGTGTGTATGTACAGTATATGTATGTGTATGTACAGTATATGTATGTATGAACATTATATGTATGTATAGTACATGTGTGCACAGTATATGTATGTGTATGTATGTACAATGTATGTATGTACAGTATGTGTATGTATGTATGTACAGTATGTGTATGTATGTGTATGTATATGTATGCAGTATATGTATGTATGTACAGTATGTATGTATGTATGTGTATGTATGTACAGTATGTATGTATGTATGTATGTATGTATGTGTATGTATGTATGTATGTAGTACAGTATATGTATGTGTATGTACAGTATATATATGTATGTATGTATGCAGTATGTATGTATGTATGTACAGTATATGTATGTATGTACAGTATATGTATGTATGTACATTATGTGTATGTATGTAGGTACAGTATATGTATGTGTCAGATTATATAGCATTAGTGCCGTCTTTGTATCCTACATCTTTTACTATTTTTTTCCCATGAACTGTGGATGTTTAGGTTCTTAAAGGGTTATCCTGCGAAAAATATTGTACAATTTTCATACCAGCACCTGGATCTGAATACTTTTGTAACTGGTTGTAATAAAAAATTTAGCATAGCCATTAAATAATTCATTAAATATGTCCGTTGTTTGCTCTTTTCTTTATTTCTCTATCCACCCCAGCAATATCAGAGAAGTTGTCACACATGCCCAGTTCCATCTTTTAACTGCCACCAGCTGTATCTATTGTTAGAAGCTGTGACAGTTACAGGAAAAGAGTTGTAGCAGAAAGGGCACGCCCCCTGAGCTGTAATAGGCAAGAAAGACATACTCAGTAAGAAAGGATTCGCCCACAGAGTTGTGATAGGGAAAGAGTCAGTGCAGAAAGGACAAGCCACCTTGGTGAGATTGCATGCTGCGAGAGGGACATAAATAGAGTGCAGTATACAGTAAGATGGGACGTTTGATAAACGCGTGCAAATAGTACATCAGGAAGACATTGCCCATGCAGATGGCCAGCAAGTAACCTAAAATACGGAGCATAGACCTGCTATAACATTTATTGATTCGCTACTTTGCTTTATCTATGGTCATAGGTCAAACATTCAGCAATTTATATCTAAATACTCTAAATACTATGGCGGTAGCTCATCTCGGGCAGGAACATATCCCCTTCCTCCCTCATGAACATTGGCAGTGAGTCATGAGGCCCACAAACAAATGAAATTGTTTGCAAATTCCACTAAAATCAGCCGCATCGGCCATGTTTTGTCTAAAGTGCACTTTTTGGGGGGTATTTTACAGTTTTTAATATATTTATGACATAATTAGGGATGAGCACACTACATGGTGAGTGTGGTGACATCATCGCAGATCCTTCTATCTTCATTCAGCAGGACCTGCCAAAGGACCTGCAATGACGTCGTGGCACTCACTAAGTGGTGAGCGAGGTGATGTCATCGCAGGTCCTTTGGCAGATCCTGCTGACAGAAGATAGAAGAAGCTGCGGAAGCGTGATGAACTGGATGAGGTGAGTTGTTTTTTACCCCTAAATGACCATATTCTTTTGAATTCTGTCTTAAGAATGCTATTATTTTCCGATATAACCATATTATAATGGAAAATAATGAAGTGAAGTTGGGGTCCCCATTGACTTCAATGGGATTCGGGGTCAAGTTCGGGTCTCGAACCCGAACTTTGACCTGACATTTGACCAAACTCAGCGAACCTGAACTTGCATGGGTTCGTTCATCCCTACATAGAGTCATAATTTTTATTTTTCATTTTGCAAAAAAATTTCATGTTGTGCAATGTTACAAAATCTTAAACATGCAAAACTTTTTATGTGCAGGAAAATCCCATGGATTAATATCTACGCTCAGGTACAACACGACAAAGAACAGGAAATGATCGGGTCCGTCAGCCAAAACGACAGCGCACCCAAAATATCGCTCAGCAACTTCACGGAGGAGGAGCTGACGGACAAGGAACTGGACGGGCGAGTCATCGGTAATTTCAATGCAGATGAATGTTCTCTCTGATGGAATGTGTGCGCTCAGCAAAGTGAATCTAGTCAATTAATCAAGTATAAGGCGGCTTCCAGGACAGTCATGGCAGAAGTGTAATAAATGGGTTCCACATGACTTGGCCGGGCTCGGAGCCGCCTCCTCCGCAGGATGGCAGTGCTGTTTGGTGACCTCTGCGCTGATAGACATGTCACATCCATTATTACTTCTCATCGTGGTAATGTGTTTCCATTGCATACAGAGTGTTAGGGTTCAAGAAATGGCAAATTTGATTAGAAAAAACATTTACACAGTGAACGTCGCATCGGAGAATCCGGAGCAATTTAGTGTTACACAATAATGAGACTTCTGGGTCTAGTGAACAAGATGCTGGAAATGATTTTATTAATGTGTAACCGATCAACCAATCAGAGGTGAGCTACTGCAGAATACAGTCCATATATCTGTGGAGGGTCTATCTATCTATCTATCTATCTATCTATCTATCTATCTATCTATCTATCTATCTCGTGTATCTATCTGCAACCCCAGTTCCAAAGAAGTTGGGCCACTGTGTAAAATTTAAGTAAATGTAAATGAAAACAGAATGAGAATATTTTTAAAAATCTTAGACCCATATTTTAATGATAATAGATCATAGAACATATCAGATGTTGAAATTGAGACATTTTACTGTTTTATAGAAAAAAAACAAACTCATTTACAACTTTTACAACTTGAGGGCAGAAACACATCCTTAAAGAGTTGGGCCAGGACCACGTCCACCATCGTTTACAGTCCTCTCTTCTTTTCACAATGATCTGTAAATGTCTGGGAAGTGAGGAGACCAATTGCTGGAGTTTTGGGAGAGGTTGTCCCATTCTTGTGTGATGTAGGGTTCTGTCTGCTCAGAAGTCCTGGGTATATCACCTATTTGTCTATCTACCGAGAGATTAATCGCCAAAGAGAGTAAAACTAACCCTAAAATGTTCTTTAATTATATAAATGGTAAAAAGTATAAACCTGAAGGTGTCGGCCCCTTACAGAGTAATGAGGAGGGAGTTGCAGAGAGCGATGAGGAGAAAGCAAAGCTACTAAATATCTTTTTCTCCACTGTATTCACTGAGGAAAATAAACTGTCAGATGAAATGCAGAATATAAAAGTAAATTCCCCATTAATAGTGCCCTGTCTGACCCAGGAAGAAGTAGAGCGGCGTCTTAAAAAGATTAAAATAGACAAATCGCCAGGACCGGATGGCATACACCCCCGTATCCTAAGAGAATTAAGTAATGTCATCGACAGACCCTTATTTCTGATATTTAAGGACTCTATACTGACAGGGAGTGTTCCACAGGATTGGCGCATAGCAAATGTGGTGCCAATATTCAAAAAGGGTCCAAAAACAGAGCCCGGGAACTATAGGCCGGTAAGTTTAACTTCTGTTGTGGGTAAACTGTTTGAGGGTTTTCTGAGAGATGCTATCTTGGAGTACCTCAATGAAAATAAGCAAATTACTCCATATCAGCATGGCTTCATGAGGGATCGGTCATGTCAAACCAATTTAATCAGTTTCTATGAGGAGGTAAGTTCTAGACTTGACCGCGGCGACTCAATGGATGTCGTATATTTGGACTTCTCCAAAGCGTTTGACACGGTACCACATAAAAGGTTAGTATACAAAATGAGAATGCTTGGCCTGGGAGAAAATGTCTGTATGTGGGTAAGTAACTGGCTCAGTGATAGAAAACAGAGGGTGGTTATTAATGGTACATACTCAGATTGGGTCACTGTCACTAGTGGGGTACCACAGGGGTCAGTATTGGGCCCTATTCTCTTCAATATATTTATTAATGATCTTGTAGAAGGCTTGCACAGTAAAATATCAATTTTTGCAGATGACACTAAACTGTGTAAAGTAATTAACACAGAAGAGGACAGTATACTGTATATATACTACAGAGGACAGTATACTGTATATACAATACAAAGGACAGTATAATGTATATATACTACAAAGGACAGTGTTTTATATATATATATATATATATATACTAGAGAGGACAGTATACTGTATATATACTACAAAGGACAGTATACTGTATATATACAATACAAAGGACAGTATACTGTATATATACTACAAAGGACAGTATACTGTATATATACTAGAGAGGACAGTATACTGTATATATACTAGAGAGGACTGTATATATAATACAGAGGACAGTACACTGCTACAGATGGATCTGGATAGACTGGAGGCTTGGGCAGAGAAGTGGCAGATGAGGTTTAACACTGACAAATGTAAGGTTATGCATATGGGAAGGAATAATGCAAGTCACCAGTACATACTAAATGGTAAAACACTGGGTAACTCTGACATGGAAAAGGACCTAGGAATTTTAGTGAACAGCAAACTAAGCTGTAGAAACCAGTGTCAGACAGCTGCTGCCAAGGCCAATAAGATAATGGGTTGCATCAAAAGGGGTATCGATGCCTGTGATGAGAACATAGACTTGCACTTTACACATCACTAGTCAGACCACACATGGAGGACTGTGTACAGTTCTGGGCTCCTGTGAACAAGGCAGACATAGCAGAGCTGGAGAGGGTTCAGAGGAGGGCAACTAAAGTAATAACTGGAATGGGTGGACTACAGGACCCAGAAAGATTATCAAAATTAGGGTTATTCACTTTAGAAAAAAGACGACTGAGGGGAGATGTAATAACTATGTATAAATATATCAGGGGTCAGTACAGAGATCTCTCCCATCATCTATTTATCCCCAGGACTGTGACTGTGACGAGGGGACATCCTCTGCGTCTGGAGGAAAGAAGGTTTGTACACAAACATAGAAGAGGATTCTTTACGGTAAGAGCAGTGAGACTATGGAACTCTCTCCCTGAGGAGGTGGTGATAGTAAGTTCACTATAAGAGATCAGGAGGGGCCTGGGTGTATTTCTGGAGGTAATAATATTACAGGTTATAGTTACTAGAGAGGGGTCGCTGATCCAGGGAGTAATTCTGATGCCCGATTGGAGTCGGGAAGGAATTTTTTTCCCTAAAGTGAGGAAAATTGGCTTCTACCTCACAGGGTTTTTTTGCCTTCCTCTGGATCAACTTGTAGGAAAACAGGCCGAACTGGATGGACAGATGTCTTTTTTTGGCCTTATAAACTATGTTACTATGTTACTATGTTACTATCTATCTATCTCATATCTATCTCTATCTATCTTTCTATCTCTCGCTCTCTATATCTATCTATCTATCTATCTATCTATCTATCTATCTATCTATCTATCTATTTCTATTATAGGTGCATAGTTTCATAGTTAGCATGGTTGAAAAGACAAGTCAACTAAAGGATGCGTGGGGAGGTGAATTTTAAGAATGGAGCGTTAGAAAGATACACTTTAGAACAGGGGTGCACAACGTTTTCTGGGTGGGGGCTCCGACTGAACCAACGTCAAGGGCCGAAAATAAAATTTAAAGGGGTATACTGAAATACTGTATTTATGGCAGATCACACAGTGTATACCATAATGTCTAGTTACAGTTCCAGGAGTCCCATCTAATGGGAGAAATACATGAAAAATGCATGTGAGCAGCCACAAAACATGGACATACATGTCTGTTACCAGATGGATGGGGCCACACAGAATGGTATCAAGGGCCGCATGTGGCCCCCGGGCCGCAGGTTGTGCACCCCTGCTTTAGAATCTCTCTCTTTCTCATCATTAGAAATTCTCATTCTATAGTATCAGAATTTTGGGGAAATTCTGATGAAATGTTGATTCTATAGAATCTTTTCTGTACTTAGAATTCACTGCTCCTTCATTGATTACAGGGCATCTGGACATTGAGGTAGCAAAGCAGCCCCAATATGATGTTCCCTTCACCAGCCCCAAACCATGATGATCCTGCTACCAACCACCAACCTGATAAATCACAATGCTCCCTTCACCAACCCCAATCTATGATGTTCCCTGCATTGGCCCCAAACCATGATACCTCCTCCACCAGTCCCAAGCCATGATGCTCTGTCCACCAGCCCCAAACTTTGATGCCCCCTCCACAGGCCCCAAACCATGATGCCCCTCAACCACCCCCAATCCATGATAGTTCCTCTACCAGCCCAAACCATGATGCCTTTTTCACCAACTCCAAACCATGATGTTTCTTCCCCAGTCACAAACCATGATTTTCCCTTCACCAGCCCCAAACCAAGATGCTCTATTTACTTAGCTTCAACTCATGATGGTCCCTCAACCAACTCCAAACCTTGATACCCCTTCTGTCAACTGTGAAGAATGGAGGAGAGGGCATCATGGGGTTTTGGGCTGGGGGAAAGAACATCATTGTTTTGGGCTGGTGGAGAAGGCATGATGGTTGAGGGCTGATGGTGGGGATCATGCTGTTTAGGACTGTTGGAGGAGACGTCATGCTTTAGGGCTGATGGAGGATCAGCATACAGTAGTTTGGGACTATTGGAGGAAACATCATTGTTTGGGACTGCTTTGCTGCCTCGAGGTCTGGACATCTTGCAATCATTGAGGTTCAGAGACGTTGAAAGACCCCCCCAAAAAAAAAAACTTGAATGAAAAAAAAAAAAACAGTCTTTACCTTAACTCTACGGAGATGCTGTGGCCTGACCAGAAGAGGACTATTCACACAAGACTGAGAGGGATGGCCCAAATCTCCTCCTCAATCTGATTTGCAGCTATAGAAAACATTAGATAGAGCTGATTGCCGCTAAAGGGAGTTCTACAGTTTATTCAACTCAAGGGTTCACTTACTTTTTCTCCCTGAACTTTGAATGTTTACTCAATGCGCTCAATAAAAACATGAATGGTAAAACGTTTAATTAGATTGTGCTTAATTATGACGGATGTGAGTGAGGACACTTACTGCATCATTCTTCCCATTCTCTGTTCTTCGAGCCACATTATGTCTCCTTGGATACAATGTAACGGAAAGGTTATGCATTAAAGAAGAACTCCTGCAAAAATGTTTATTCTCTGACCTGTTAGAAAGGTGCATGATATATTCTGTAGTGATTGTAATCTTTTCATCAGAGACTGTATTTGTGAGTTATCCCCTCTCTTCTAATTGTAGCTGGGTCATGTGACCAACTTCCTGACCTCCAACTGACCCAGGACAGGAAACCAGTTACTTCTCTATTCATTCCTATGAGACTGAAAGTGAGGCTCCCATAGGAATACATAGAGAAATAGACTTCCTGTCCACACATAAGATGCTGTGTTATCTGGTGAGTCTGATTGCTGGTCACATGACACAGATGAGAAACATCAGGGAGATATAACTCATAAATACAGCCACTGGTAAGAAAATGACATTCACTACAGATTACATCATGTACATTTCTAGCAGGACATGGAATAAAAAATTTTGCGGGAGTTCTTCTTTAAGTTTGATTCATTTTCTGTGATTTGATTTCATCTTTCGTTCTGTACCTCACACGCAAATTTTTATTTATTTATTTTTTTAAGGTACCATCTCTACGATTGCAAACAGTGAAAGCACAAAAGAAATCCCCAACTGTACCAGTGTTTAATGGTGACGAATATTCAGCCGGGCCAAATTCTGGACAATTTTTTTGTACGGAAATAAAATAAAATAAAAAAAAAACCCTTTCATTTTCTGCTCCTCTGTGCCACAGCAGGTGGTTGGGATGGATTTTGTCAAAACCTGAAAAATGACTTGAACACCTGCTTCCTTTCTTTTTTTCTCCCGACTTTTTTCAATAAACAATTGTTGCCGGAGGTGGAAAAATGTAAAAAAAATAAAAAAGAAACAAAAAAACATAGAAATACCCTCTATTTTCACAAAGTGGTTTCAGTAATCAGCTCTGAAAATGTTTCCCCGTTGGCTTTTCATTTTCATTTCTCTGGTACGGCAGTTTCATTGAAGTAAGGACCCCGGAGACATTTCTATGAAAATGTTTGGGAACAGCCAGGTGTTCTTTTTTGCCTGACCAAATTTGCTTATGGCCAGGTGTCAGAAACAGGCAACGGAAAAGAATTCGATTCACTCGTGGTTCTATCTCTTCTAAATTTTACATGCACATCTCAATGTGGTTACAATGTAGAGAAAAATAATGTATTCCGCACAAATATCATATATTTCTTCTTCTTCGGAATTTTGATTTCTACCAAAAACAAGATCTCAAGTTTTTGTCATTTTATTCCGACAACTCGCGTCTGTTATAAAAATATGAACTTCTGATTTTTTGACATGTTGAAATGCATTTTTTAATTGGAGATGGATTTAACCGCCCCCCTCCCCCCTCGTATCGTGTTAAAGTAAGAAAAGGATAAAATGTATTTATTATAATCTCAAAAACCCAAGACAATTTCCTCCTTGTCAATTCATTTGCCGTGTTATGAATTATTCTGGAAACTTTATGTAACTCAAAAATTTCCAGTTTCCTTCGTGATGTTGTTGAGAGGCTAGGTTACACTTTGCACATCTGCATATCTTCCTAAAATTTGGTGCTGTAAAAATTTAGATTTTTTTTTTGCAATAAAGTGAAGAATTGCAGATGTGTCCATCAAATGATGGACACCAATTGCTCCGGATGGACCCCATTGACTTTTATGTGGTCTGTCTTGTTTTCATCATCGTGTCTTTCATATTTCAGCACTACTTTTTCTGTGAATCTGTGACGGAGCCTCCAATGCAGGTGTGAACATAACCTTAATCTTTCTAGAATTGTATTAAAGGGGTTATCTCATGATGGACAATGGGGGCATATCGCTAGGATATGCCCCCATTGTCTTATAGGTGCGGGTCCCACCGCTGGGACTCTCACCTATATCATGAACGGAGCCCCAAAAGTGGTGGAGAGTGCACTGCGCGTGCGAAGCCACCCGGCGAAAATCCGTCGGACCAATAGAAATGAATGGGAGCGGGGGCCACGCATGCACGGTACGCTCTCATTCATTTCTATGGTGAGCCAGCTTGGTGGTGGCCGGACCAGAGTCCTCCAGCCACCACCCTGCGGGGCTCCATTCTATGGGGAGCCCCAAGCCGGCTCCCCATAGAAATGAATGGGAGTGTACCGTGCATACGTGGCCACCGCTCCCATTCATTTCTATGGAGCCGACGGAAATAGCCAAGCCAGCGCTTGGCTATTTTCGCCACCCCCATAGAAAATGAATGGAGGGCGGCTGCGTATTCACAGTGCACCCTCCTTCACTTTCGGGGCTCCATTCTGAATATAGGTGCGGGTCCCTTTAGTATAAGACAATGGGGGCATATCCTAGTGATATGCCCCCATTGTCCACCATGAGACAACCCCTTTAAATAAAAAATTGCCACTCTTACTCAATATAATATATTTTTGTAACATTGGAACCTAGAGATGATAGATGGCATCCATTAGTTTTCTTGTTTGTTCAACATCTTTAGAAATTTTAAAGGGGTTTGGGTAGTCAATAAATATATTATTGTTGGGGTCCTCACTGCTAGGACTCACTGATCACTAGAACAGAGGTACTGTGCCCCCTGTTTCTCCTCATTGGGGTTCCACTGATCAGTTGAAAAAGAATACTGATCCTCTTATTTTTCCTCATTGAGGTCCTACTGATCACTGGAACTGGATTATGTTGCCTCCTGTTCCACCTCATTGTGGTCCCAATGAGAACTGGAACTGGAGTCTCGTTCCCCTTGTTACTTCTCACTGTGGTCCCACCGGTCACCCGAACAGGAATATTGATCCTCCTGTTTCTCTTCATTGAGGTCCCACCAGTCACCCGAACAGGAATATTGATCCTCCTGTTTCTCTTCACTGAGGTCCCACCAGTCACCAGAACAGGAATATTGATCCTCCTGTTTCTCTTTACTGAGGTCCCACCGGTCACCCGAACAGGAATATTGATCCTTCTGTTTCTCTTCACTGAGGTCCCACCGATCACTGCAACAGGAGTCCTCCTCTTGTCCTCACCCACAACAGGCCTGACTGCCAGAGTATATATACTTCTTCTTCTATAGGCCACAGTTTGCTTTATATTGGCTAGTTTGTTCTCACCTCCCATAGGGTGAGCACATGCTTTCTGGCTCTTAAATAGACAATGTGTGCAAATCCTAATTCTTTCCAGCCTGTGGCTGGTGGTCTCAGGGTATTTAATACACACTCAACCTGCCCTGACCTAGGCCTGTTTCCTGGCTGAGTATTGGCTTCTCCATCTGTACTTTGCACCAGTTTCTGTGTCCCCTTTGGGCCAGCTGCCAACTACACCAGGACTACTCCAGGAGGTAGTGACCTGGTGGCTCCCCTGCTGTGAGGGATAGATGCCTGTATAGGGGTTAAAGGATGAAAACTAAGGGACTACCAGGATAACGCCCTTAGATCAAGCCCAAAGTCAAACCAGTTAGTTGTCACAGTGGGTCCACAACCACTGTCTTTTATACTTACTGAAGTCCCTCCGATCACAAGAATAGGAGTCCTGTGCCCCCTGTTCTTCCTCACTGAGGTTCCACTGATCACTAGAACAGGACTCCTGTGCCTCAGTTCCTCCTGCAGTGACTGCAATGAGTAGGAGTTTGCATGGAGCAGTGATAACAAATGTACTCTGCCATTCCATTCAATGTCTATGACGCTGAAGTGATCATAAAGCATTCAAACTCCTCCTCAGGCACAGGCATGGCCGGGTCTAGGTTTATGTGGGCCCTTAGCTAAAGGAGTCTTAGTGCCATCCTTTGCATATTGTCACATGAGGCATTAATGCTGCATAAATTGTAGATATTATCAAAGATGTCCCCTAGTTTAATACTCATAAAAAGCACTGCCCTATATAAAGTATACCCCAAATAATGCAGACATAAAGTTACAAAGTTACACTATACAAGTATTACCATACATATCACCATCATACTGGTACTGAATAATACTCCCTATGCTACAACCAACATAACACTATGTAAGGGCCAAATAATAAATCCATAGCCATATACTACCATAGCATAGTGACCAAATACAACCATATTGTAACAGATTTAAATGCACTATTAAAAGCCAATATTATCACCATACAGTAGGTATATAGTAGTACTTTCCAGTTCTACACAGATAATTATATGTAGTTCATATAAGTGATTACAGTACAGCTACATTCAGTGACTTTCAGGTGATTTTGGAGTCATTCATTCGTCTACTCTTTGTTCTCCTTCTGCCCCAGGCCACCATGATGACTTCTCCTAACCGTGACTTGTCTTTGCAGAATTTGACATACAGACATTTTTGGCTCCTGGCTTTCTTGCAACCACCCCTGTTATATCTCCCCCTCTACACAAATTCCTTACCCACAGTGCCCCAGAAAATAATATCATCTTGTGTTCCCCTTTTTAATGTCATCTATAGGCTCCACTTTAAGTTCCTCACACACAGTACCAGTGCACCCTTTAGGCCTTCCTATACCCACTCTGTGCCCTAAGCTGTAGCAGAACCCCCTTTGAGACCCAATGCAGTATTTATGCTCCCTTTTAATGCCTCCCTCAGTAATAATGCCCTCTTTTATGCCCCCATGTCAAGACGCATGCCCTCTTTATTTCTCCTATAGCAGTAGTGACCCTCACCATTATCAGTGCACCTTTGCATTGCTGAAAAAATGTGTACTTTCCTACCCTATTCTTCCTCTGCAACAATGGCCTGGCACAGATGGCTCAATGATGTAATTGACAATGACATTATCAGTATGTGTCCAGTGTCTGGTAGGTTGCAGACCTAAACCTCAGGTGTAAATGGAA
Source organism: Rhinella marina (assembly GCA_900303285.1). Lineage (NCBI taxonomy): Eukaryota > Metazoa > Chordata > Amphibia > Anura > Bufonidae > Rhinella > Rhinella marina. The sequence goes on from ONZH01008738.1 coordinate 141,406, forward strand.
ATGGTGGGACAGGGAGCCAATGGTCTTATGCTCCAACATTGTTTTTATACAAAGCCTGAGATATGCTATACCCGACCAGTGGAATGGGTGCTCCTTGAGCAACGGGCCTGGCACCCACTAGATTCTGGCGCAAACCCTGAGAACGAGACACCTGTTCTGTTAATCAGAGAAGATACTAGCAAGTAGACATTTATCATCTATCCTTTGAATAAGTGATAAATGTCCTTTGAGGCACAATCCTTTTAATGAAAAATCTAACTTTTTTAATATTAAATTTTTGTTATTGGAAATCTAATTTCTGGTCCATATAGATAAACAGTGCCAAAAAATTGTCTTAATATTATTTTAAACAGAGATAAATGAAACAATTGGTGTGAAATGACTTCATTTTTCAAAATTATAATTGTTTTTTATTACAAAAAATGGATTCATTGTATCTATTTATTTTTTATTTATTAAGAAACAATTCCACACAGTGACACCTAAGGAATATGTGCCGTAAAGCGGCCGCCACAAAGAAATGCAACTTTTCATTAGAAATTATATTTTTCTTTTATAGTAGGAATACCTCCACACAGTAACACATAGACGAGGTGCTGCAGAATGGCTTAGTCAATAATTTACAAAAATTTAATAAAAAATATACATTTTATAGAAAAAAAATAAATCAGAAATGTAAAATGTTTCTCTTGAATGCTATAGAAGGTGCAAAGCTAAACTTTTCAGGGGTCCAATTTACAAAAATAATTAAAAAAATTAGTATTTTATATTGGGATGGGGTGCACTGTAAGATGACTTAATCTAATAATTTTAATGGGTCTCAATACATCTTGAAAGTTTTGTACATAGTTTGGCTGATACACGTATATATATATTTTACTTGCACCGTTGTCTACAAATTTCTCATGATGACCTCAATATTGTGTTCATACATTATGTATTATAGACATGTTTTGCTTTTACACTGTTTTTTTTTTCTTTTTTTTTTATTAACCCCCAACTTGCCTTAGAAAATCAATGAGTGAATGTGGAATTCTCCTCCATTGCTTTCCTCTTTGGTTCCATCGGTTTAATGATCGTAGTTCTTAATCACTCTCTGTCCCTCTGCATGTTTATGGCAATGGTACTCAAGGCATAATGTACATACAAATGATGTAAATAGCTTTTTAATTTCTTGGAAATAAATTAATGTTTAGTAATATAAATGAGTCTGGTCTAAGCCACTGTGATACTGGCCCAGCAGTAACAGTTTTTGGTTGACTGTTGTTTTTGATTTTTGTTTTTTTAATTTGCCTTTAGAAAACTTTACCATTTTTTTTATCCTCAGAGGTGGGGGAAAGGATCAAATATTGGGAAAGGCTGAACTATTACTTCCTTGTCTACAGATTATTGTATTTATATAAAGAGTTTTTGGAGAAAACACAATAAAAAGACTGTATGATATTTTCCCATATTCAGAACATTTATGATATTACTATTTTATTTGGTAATCAAAGAGGTTCAGAAAGAATAAAATTTAACATGTACATATAGGGGCTCATGATTTCAGCTGAGCCCCGTGTACAGAGCTCGTACACAATCCAACTAAAGACCTTAGAGGCAGGAAAACTTTAATAAAAAAAATTATCTGATTGAAAAAAAAGACCTTAGATGCTTCACCATGAAATCAGAGGCATACAGAGGTATAGCGGTATAGAGGACATATAAACCTCTATGGAAGCCCTAACAAGGGTCAGTACAAAAGGAAGCTAATATAAGGTCATGCATACAGACTCCTAAGAACTTGTGAACCTCTATGGAATCCGTATCAAGGTTCAGTACAAAACAGAGCCAATATAACTTTGTGTGCATTAGCCTTAAAGGGGTATTCCGGTTACCATAAATATAACTTATGTTTTAGACTAATTCATCATCAATAATTACCTAATATAATCTCAATTTCACATATTTACCGTTCAGTAGTTATAAAAGTAGTTTTCTTCCTCTGCTACCCACTGTGTTTCCTCATGAGTTACCATGGCATCGACCTGTAGTTCTAAGCTTTTGTTAAATTCGAGCATGCTCAGTGTGTTGCTATCAATTCTCTAGCTAAGTGTCTTGTGAAACAAAGGGAGTGTCAGTGTGCTGCTGATTGGTGAGTAGAAGGGGCGTGACTGAACTGGAATATCAGGCAGCCAATCAATAAACATCAACACTCATAAACAAGCATAAACTCACAGCAGGAAAGCTAAGGATTGTGGGGATTGTAGTTTTGTGAGGGAAGATCAGGAGCCATGATACTCTCAGTGTGTTGCAGGCTCACACAGGAGCTAGACAAATGGATTGCAAGGTAAATTGAAACTCTGGTTATATGTATAGGTATGGGTTCTGGTTGGAGCCTTAATGCAGTTTTTCAAAAATTAAGTTGCTTTACTGGAATACCCCCTTTAAGGGCTCATGAACCTCTATGGAAGTCCTATCAAGGCCAACATAGGTCCTCTGGGCTCATGACTTTTTAGGGAAACTATATCAATGCTCAATACAAAATGGAGCCAATATAGAGTTATGTGCATTGTCCCATCAACCTGTGTGGAAGTCCTATCAACACTCAATAAAAATGGAGCCAATAGGGGACCATGTGCATTGGCCTTAAGGGTTCATGAATCTATATGGAAACCATATGAAAGCTTAGTAAAAATGGAGCTAAATTAGGTTTATTACTGTTTGTTGCTCATAAGAACTAATAAATCTCTGTTAAAGTTCAACCAAGGCTCAGTACAGGATGGAGGCAACATAGGCTGTATGCAAAGTACCTAAGGGCTCACGAACCTCCTCACAAGCCCTAGGAAGGTTAAATACAAAACAAAGCCAACACAGAGCCATGTGAATTTACCGTATGGGCACATGAACCTATTTTGAATGCTTGTCAAAGCTCAATACCAAATGGTGCCAAAGTCTAGATTAGATTCCACATGTAAAGCTTCAAGCAGATGGAACTGTTGAATAGTATTCTTCAATAGAGCAAGGAAGGAAGGGATATATGTAGGGGGTAGGTTGCTATAACAGCATTTGCCTAGGTACTGAACGCCAGAGATTGTACCAACCAACTTTGGCTTGGGAAGTTTAGGAAGATGTCCATAAACCACAAGCTGACTTGAACACTCGAAGTGATTGGGCATCAACTTGGCAAATGAGGATCAATGTGGATAAATATAAAGTTCTGCATCTTGGTAGTAATAACCTCTGTGCTTCATATGTCCTAGGGGAGGTAACACTGGGAGAGTCACTTACAGATAAGGATTTGGGTGTCCTTGTAGATCATAGATTAAATAACAGCACAATGTCAATCAGCTGCTTCTAAAGCCACCAGAATATTGTCATGTATTAAACGAGGCATGGACTTGCGGGGCAGAAATGTAATATTACCGCTATACAAAGTGTTGGTACGGCCTCATCTGGAATATGCCGTTCAGTTCTGGGCATCAGTCCATAGAAAGGATGCCCTGGAGCTGGAGAAGGTACAGAGGAGAGCGACTAAACTGATAAGGGGCCTGGAGGGTTTTAGTTCTGAAGAAAGATTAAAATTACATTTATTTAGTCTTGAGAAGAGACGTCTAAGGAGGGACATGATTAACCTATACAAATATATAAATGGGCCATACAAAAAATACGGTGAAAATCTGTTCCATGTCAAATGTCCTCAAAAGACAAGGGGGCGCTGCCTCCGACTGGAGAAGAAGAAGTTCAGTCTCCAGAGACGTCAAGGATTCTTTACTGTAAGAACCGAGAATCTGTGGAATAGACTTCCTCAGGAAGTGGTCACAGCAGGAACAGTGGACGGGTTTATAAAGGGTTTAGATGAATTCTTTAAAATAAATGACATTAATGCTTATGGAAATGTGTAGAAATCTGAGTCTCATTTCCTTCTGGGATTCACGTCTCCACCTATCCCTTGGTTGAACTTGATGGACTTATTTCTTTTTCAACCGTATTAACTGTATGTAACATAGTCTAGGCATCATGAAAAGAGTATATGCTCTGACGTGCTCTCCTCACATATTTCTCATGGTAGTCTGTAGTTAGTCTTAAAGGGGTATTCCAGTTACCATAAATATAACTTATGTTTTAGACTAACTCATCATCAATAATTACCTGATATAATGTCAATTTCACATATTTACCGTTCAGTAGTTATAAAAGTAGTTTACTTCCTCTGCTACCCATTGTGTTTCCTCATGAGTTACCATGGCATCGACCTGTAGTTCTGAGCCTTTGTTAGGTCGAGCATGCTCAGTGTGTTGCTATCAGTTCTCTAGCTAAATCTCAGTGTGCTGCTGATTACTGATTAGAGGGGGCGTGACCGGACTGTATATCAGGCAGCCAATCAGTAATCATCAACCCTCACAGCAGGAAAGCTAGGGATTGTGGGGATTGTAGTTTTGTGAGGGAAGATCAGGAGACATGACTCTCTCAGTGTGCTGCAGGCTCACACAGGAGGTAGACAAATGGATTGCAAGGGAAATTGAAGGTCTGGTTATATGTACAGGTATGGGCTCTGGTTATATGTACAGGTATGGGTTCTGGTTATATGTACAGGTATGGGTTCTGGTTATATGTACAGGTATGGGTTCTGGTTATATGTACAGGTATGGGTTCTGGTTATATGTACAGGTATGGGTTCTGGTTATATGTACAGGTATGGGTTCTGGTTATATGTACAGGTATGGGTTCTGGTTATATGTATAGGTATGGGTTCTGGTTATATGTACAGGTATGGGTTCTGGTTATATGTACAGGTATGGGTTCTGGTTATATGTATGTATAGGTATGGGTTCTGGTTATAATGTACAGGTATGGGTTCTGGTTATATGTACAGGTATGGTTCTGGTTATATGTACAGGTATGGGTTCTGGTTATATGTACAGGTACGGTTCTGGTTATATGTACAGGTATGGGTTCTGGATATATGTACAGGTATGGGTTCTGGTTATATGTACAGGTATGGGTTCTGGTTATATGTATAGGTATGGGTTTCTGGTTATATGTACAGGTATGGGTTCTGTTTATATGTACAGGTATGGGTTCTGTATATGTATAGGTATGGTTCTGGTTATATGTATAGATATGGGTTCTGGTTATATGTACAGGTATGGGTTCTGGTTATATGTACAGGTATGGGTTCTGGTTATATGTACAGGTATGGGTTCTGGTTATATGTACAGGTATGGGTTCTGGTTATATGTATAGGTACGGGTTCTGGTTATATGTATAGGTACGGGTTCTGGTTATATGTATAGATATGGGTTTCTGGTTATATTACAGGTATGGGTTCTGGTTATATGTATAGGTATGGGTTCTGGTTATATGTATAGGTATGGGTTCTGGTTATATGTAGGTATGGGTTCTGGTTATATGTACATGTATGGGTTCTGGTTATATGTACAGGTATGGTGGTTCTGGTTATATGTACAGGTATGGGTTCTGGTTATATGTACAGGTATGGGTTTGGTTATATGTACAGGTATGGGTTCTGGTTATATGTACAGGTATGGGTTCTGGTTATATGTACAGGTAATGGGTTCTGGTTATATGTACAGGTATGGGTTCTGGTTATATGTACAGGTATGGGTTCTGGTTATATATGTACAGGTATGGGTTCTGGTTATATGTACAGGTATGGTTTCTGGTTATAATGTATAGGTATGGGCTCTGGTTATATGTACAGGTATGGGTTTCTGGTTATATGTATAGGTATGGGTTCTGGTTTATATGTACAGGTATGGGTTCTGGTTATATGTATAGGTATGGGTTCTGGTTATATGTATAGGTATGGGTTCTGGTTATAATGTATAGGTATGGGTTCTGGTTATGTATAGTATGGGTTGGTTATTAGGTATGGGTCTGGTTATATGTATAGGTATGGGTTCTGGTTATATGTACAGGTATGGGTTCTGGTTATATGTATAGGTATGGGTTCTGGTTATATGTACAGGTATAAGTTCTGGTTATATGTACAGGTATGGGTTCTGGTTATATGTATAGGTATGGGTTCTGGTTATATGTATAGGTATGGGATCTGGTTATATGTATAGGTATTGGTTCTGGATATATGTATAGATATGGGTTCTGGTTGGGTCACAGCTTGCAGCCTTAATGCAGTTTTTCAAAAATTAAGTTACTTTACCGGAATACCCCTTTAAGATTCATTCACATTTCAAGGCCAAGTGCATATGTATGGCAGCATGCCAAGTCCTTTCAAGCATCTCCGTGAGACAACACAATCTAATGGAACAAGCCACAATTTTGGATTGTCACAGAGTCTGGATTATGGATCTGTATCAATATGGCCATGAGCCGGAACCCTATTGCCAGTAGAAGATTCCTATTAAAGTGTCATTGACTTGGATCCTTTTTCCTTGGTCAAAAATACAATGAATCAGGGATTTTACAATGTTCCACCCCGACTTTTGCTTACATTTTGTTAAGATCTTAATTTTCTCATGGAACAAATTCAGTAAAATATTGTGACGTTATCTAAACCCTTGACAGGCTGCAACTCACATCATGACCATACTGGGTAGCTACACATAGACACATATAGGATAGATATCTTGAGATAGAGTATGACAAGATCATGTTGTGGCCTGCCCCTGCTACACATCCTGAAAGCCAAAAAGAAAAGGTAAGGAAGTATTCATCTGTACACAGTGGGTGGGTGTGAGACTACTCAACACACATAAAAATGAGGTTTGCTTCCAGGCGCTCCTTCACGTCCCCCCCCATGCCATTTTCATGACTTGAGTGCCTTTTTGATGCCTGTTTTCACCATCCCTTAAAGTAAGGGTTAGAAAGACATCTAATAGACCCCCCCCCATTAGCCCTGTAGCATTCACATGAGTTGCCTTCGTGAACGTATGCCCTTGATGGTGCATCTAATGTATATTCATGATGATGGAACGAAGTCTGCAAGCACTGAATGACTAACAGAAGCAATACAACGATATATAAAAGTCAACTGCCCTGGTCAAGATGTCTAAGACATAGAAAAGAATAAAGGCAAATATGTCAGAGTCAGTATGAAGCCCAACAGTCATTGGAGATACTTTCCACTTATGGATCCAGTAGAGAGTCCTTGGCTGCCTTCGATGTCTGTAGATCAATGGCCAAAATAAAGATCCACTCAGTAAGAGCTCAATGGCCTCCATGTGATACCAATATTTTCCCTACAGTGACCACGGCAGAAGAAATGTCTAGCCAGAGAAGGTGTCCTCCGGTGTCTAGGATATGCCATAATATCACTAGGGGTACAACCAATGGAACCCTGGAGCGAAGGGACCTCTCAAGAGAATGGGGCCGTGTTTTAGATCCCAACACAGTGGGTGGCCAGGAGAATCACTGTGAAGAGAAACATGGTGAAAGAGCCCCTCCATGGCACAGACTGGTGGTGGTCCAGGCAGTTTAACCCCACATTAGGGCCCTTTTACATGACCATATGCCCTCCGAGACATACGGTCCGTGAGCGGGCAATATGTCCCGGAGTGGCATCGATCGTGCGCACACCATCATTGATTACAATGATTGCTGTGCACATCAGGCCGCCCGCAGGACATTGTCCTGCACTCATAAAATCATATGAATACAGGACAATGGTCCCACTGGCGGCCCGACGTGCACAGCATGATTGTAATAAATGATGCTGTCCGCTCCCGTGCGCACGATCGATCCCGCTTCGGGACATATAGCCCGCTCACTGACCATATATCTCAGAGGGCATACAGTCGTGTGAATGGGCCCTTAATCAGTAACAGTCCTTCTTATTGGTGGGGGTTCCAAGTGTTAGACCCTCACCAATCAGAAGATACAGTAGGTCATCATTCTAAAAGTCTCTCAAAAACTCTTTAATGGAATATCCTAGAAATATACTACTGGGAAAACCCCTTTAAATGAGCTTGAAATGTGTGAGATGGAAATGTTAGGAATTTCCCGCCTGTAAAAGCAAACAAAAAATATTCCCTGCAAGCAAAAATCTCAAAAACAAAAACGGACAACTGCTTTTAAAACTTGAAGAAAGTCCTATAATTTTTAGATTCTAAATTTAAGGGGTATTCCCACCTTGGGATCACCCCCTTAAAGGGGTTCTCCGGGAATTAAGAAAATTAGAATACTTATATATTACTTCATTATAAATATATTCCCAAATACCTTTCATTAGTTATAATGGTTTGTTTTGTCTGGGGAGCAATGATTAGGAGAAATAAAATGGCTGCCGTCCTATTAGTACACACAGAACCTGTCCTAATCACACAGGAGGACAAGTGACTTCACAACACTGAGGTAAAGAGCTGACTCATCCTCCTCTCTACTCTGCTTGTCAGGGATTATGATCCTGAATACAGATAATATGAGTAGATGTGACTAATGAGCAGCAGCACTTGTCTGCAGTCTCCATTACCACAGTCTGTTCTGTCCGTCCTCTCTGTACTTCATGTCCCCTCATGAAATCCATTCCTACAAAGATCCAGCTGAAGATCTTATCTTCTGTATTCAGGATCATAATCCCTGACAAGCAGAGCAGAGAGGAGGATGAGGCAGCTCTTTAGCTCAGTGTTGTGAAGTAACTTGTCCTCCTGTGTGATTAGGACAGGTTCTGTGTGTACTAATAGGACGGCGGCCATTTTATTTCTCCTAATGATTGCTCCCCAGACAAAACGAGCCATTATAAGTAATGTAAGATATTTGCGAATATATTTATAATAAAGTAATATTTAATTATTTTCATTTTCTTAATTCCTGGAAAACCCCTTTAAGGGGGTGATCCCAAGGTGGGAATACTCCTCAAATTTAGAATGTGAAAATTATAGTAGAGGAGGATGAGTCAGCTCTTTACCTTAGTGTTGTGAAGTAACTTGTCCTGCTGTGTGATTAGGACAGGTTCTGTGTTTACTAATAGGACAGCGGCCATCTTGTTTCTCCTAATCATTGCTCCCCAGACAAAAAAAAGCCATTATAACTAATGAAAGGTATTTGGGAATAGATTTATAAAAAAAAGTGTGGAAAATTGGCTTCTACCTCACAGGGTTTTTTTTGCCTTCCTCTGGATCAACTTGTAGGAAAACAGGCCGAACTGGATGGACAGATGTCTTTTTTCGGCCTTATAAACTATGTTACTATGTTATAAACTATGTTAAGTATTTTCATTTTCTTAATTCCCGGAGAACCCTTTTAATGACCTCCTCCAGGAATTGGTCGGGACTATGAAAGCGGCCAAAAGGTCTTCCCAACAAAGTTTCTATAGCTCCTGTACACTTGTGTGGGAGCTCTGGAAACAGCATAGAGCAGTCCTTTTGGCTGCTTCCATAGTCCCAACCACCCCTGGCCTCCATGTCCAGGATGGTGGAGGTCACTTAGGGGATCTGCTGAGATTAGAATACCCCTTTATTTTTGTGCGCCTACAGACTTTTGCAGACTTTGAAATGACACATTTTACACTGGAACATTGGTAATTGCTCCACATCTCATTCACTAAACACCTTCTCGATGGAAGTTTTAGAGCAATTTCCCAATATGTGTTTATTTTGGATGAAAGACATTTTTGGTGGAAGAGAAGGGATTGCGAAGAAACCGAAAAGTACACAAAACCCATCACTTATCTCAATCACTCCCTTGTCTAATGCAAGCTACGTCAGAGCTAATTTCTGCTCCTCTGCCTTGTGTAGCAAAAAACAAAATTGTCTTAAATTGAGATCTTGTAAAGAAAACATTATGTTTAAAACCCATTTCCTATAAAGAAAAAAGAAAAAAAAATTGAAAACATAACTGCAGACTCATCTCTTGTGGATTCCTTCCTTATTTTAGTCTCCTAGATTGGTAATAGGGCAGAATGACGGTCACTTAATGAACCACTGACACAGAGCTCCAAATCCTCTGCAGTCACATGGCAGCTTCCCTGGCATATCTGTATTAGTCAGTACTTGCATTCTCCATATACTAACAATTCTGGAGCCACCTTTCTCATGACTATGCTGTGTACAGTTATTCTGTTATTCCTCCTGGAAATGTATGAATATACTGAAAACAGGGTGTCACTATTGCCCTTGTTAATATGGTGTATTCCTACAGATCCAAGCACTGACGGCCCTGAATAGACTTAGCGTATGTACGGTAGGAATACTTTCCATACTGGTAGCACCCAGTTACCAATTAACTTAAATATTTTCAGCAGGACTAACAAGGAAATCACAAATCCGAGTTCTAAGAAAAGATGTGCCGGAATCGCATCACTATTGACTTGTGGAGTCACTGTGTACACACATTACTTATCCTGTATGGATCCTGAGTTACATCCTGTATTATACTCCAGAGCTGCACTCACTATTCTGCTGGTGGAGTCACTGTGTACATACATTACTTATCCTGTACTGATCCTGAGTTACATCCTGTATTATACTCCAGAGCTGCACTCACTATTCTGCTGGTGCAGTCACTGTGTACATACAATTACTTATCCTGTACTGATCCTGAGTTACATCCTGTATTATACTCCAGAGCTGCACTCACTATTCTGCTGGTGCACTGTCACATGTGTAGTTACATCCCTGTATTATACATGCACTCACTTTAGTCACTGTACTGATGATCCTGAGTTACTCCATGCCTGTATTATACTTACCACTGATCCTGAGTTACGCACCATATCTGCTGGTGCAGTC
>ONZH01008739.1:0-89983 GCA_900303285.1 Rhinella marina
CAGGGAGTACGTGACCACATGCAATCTCCATCTAAAAAGTCATACTGAGGCTCACCACCATGCTTTACACTGCAATCTTATTACTGAGGCTCACCACCATGCTTTACACTGCAATCTTATTGAAAGACAAACAATCAGGGGTTCACCGCCAGGTTGTCAGGCAGCATTTTTAAGTGGGTCACCATTACCGTGTCCCTGAAAATTGCCTTGGGGTCATCAACAGACTATTGGCCAGATTTAGAAAAAATGGTGCAATTAGGGAGCCTCAGAGGCATCCCTACATGCTGCCCCTGGTGTTTCCTATGCATTTCCAAGGTGTTGCCATCATTTTCTGAGGTTTTCAGATGTTGGGGCAAACTTGACTGTGCAGAACCTTTGGCCCCTGCAAAAATATTCGGGTCTCCCATAGACTTTAATGGGATTTATGATTCGGCCCGAACCCACGAATCCCGCTAAACATTCGGGCCGAATTCCGAATCCCCGAATCTTTTAGGATTCGCTCAACTCTAGTTACAGGAAATAGTCAATTCAGTGTGAGTGGGCTAAATCCAATCCTTGAAAAGGACCTCAGCAGTATGAATATTCCCTAGTACATCTAGGCAGATGTACTAGGTCAGAGAAAGGTCCTTTTGGAGATTGGGAAATAGCCACCTTATTGTGAGTCAGCTAAATCCTATCCTTGAAAAGGAACTCAGCAGTATCAATCCTTCCTAGTACATAATAAAGAGAAAAGGCCCTTTTGGGGTACGGAAATAATCACTTCAGTGTGAGTCGGCTAAATCCTATCCTTGAAAATGACCTCAGCAGTATGAATCCTCCCTAGTACATAATAGATAGAAAAGGTCCTTTTGGAGTTCGGGAAATAGCCAATTCAGTGTGAGTCGGCTAAATCCCATCCTTGAAAAGGACCTCAGCAGTATGAATCCTTCATAGTACATATTAGAGTGAAAAGGTCTTTTTGGAGAATGGGAAATAGCCACTTCAGTGTGAGTCGGCTAAATTCTATCCTTGAAAAGGACCTTAGCAGTATGAATACTCCCTGGTACATAATAGAAAGAAAAGGTCCTTTTAGGATACGGAAAATAGTCACTTCAGTGTGAGTCGGCTAAATCTTATCCTTGAAAAGGACCTCAGCAGTTTTAATCCTCCCTTGTACATAATAGATAGAAAAGGTCCTTTTGAGGTACTGAAAATAGCCACTTTAGTGTGAGTCGACTAAATCCTATCCTTGAAAAAGACTTCAGCAGTATCAATCCTTCCTAGTACATAATAGAGGGAAAAGGTCCTTTTGGAGTACGGGAAATAGCCACTTCAGTGTGAGTCGGCTAAATTCTATCCTTGAAAATGACCTCAGCAGTATATATCCTCCCTAGTACATAAAAGAGGGAAAAGGTCCTTTAGGGGTACGGAAAATAGCCACTTCAGTGTGAGTAGGCTGAATCCTATCCTTGAAAAGGACCTCAGCAGTATGAATCCTCCCTAGTACATAATAGAGGAAAAAAGGCCCTTTTGGAGTACGGGAAATAGCCACTTCAGTGTGAGTCGGCTAAATCCTATCCTTGAAAAGAAACTCAGCAGTATTAATCCTCCCTAGTACATAATAGATAGAAAAGGTTCTTTTGGGGTACAGAAAATAGCCAGTTTAGTGTAATTCTGCTAAATCCTATCCTTGAAAAGGACCTTAGCAGTATGAATCCTTCCTAGTAGATAATATATAGAAAAGTTCTTTTTGGGGTACGGAAAATAGCCACTTCAGTGTGAGTCGGCCAAATCCTATCCATGTAATGGACCTCAGCAGTATGAATCTTTCCTAGTACAGAATAGAGGGAGAAGGTCCTGTAGGAGTACGGGAAATAGCCACTTCAGTGTCAGTCGGCTAAATCCGATCAGTAAAAAGGACCTCAGCAGTATGAATCCTTCCTAGTACATATTAGAGGGAAAGGGTCCTTTTGGAGTATGGGAAATAGCCACTTCAGTGTGATTCAGCTAAATTCTGTCCTTGAAAAGGACCTCAGCAGTATGAATCCTGCCTAGTACATAATAGAGGGAAAGGGTCCTTTTGGGGTACGGGAAATTGTCACTTCAGTGTGAGTCGGCTAAATCCTATCCGTAAAAAGGACCTCAGCAGTAAGAATCCTTCCTAGTACATATTAGAGGGAAAAGGTCCTTTAGGAGTATGAGAAATGGCTACTTCAGTGTGAGCTGGCTAAATCCTATCCTTGAAAAGGACTTCAGCAGTATGAATCCTCCCTAGTGCATAATAGATAGAAAAGGTCCTTTTATGATACGGAAAATAGTCACTTCAGTGTGAGTCGGCTAAATCCTATCCTTGAAAAGGACCTCAGCAGTATGAATCCTATCTAGTACATAATAGATAGAAAATGTCCCTTTGAGGTATGGAAAATAGCCACTTCAGTGTTAGTCGGCTAAATCTTATTTTTGAAAAGGACTTCAGCAGTATGAAGTCTCCCTAATACATAATAGAGGGAAAAGGTCATTTTGGGGTACGGGAAATAGTCACTTCACTGTGAATCGGCTAAATCCTATCCTTGAAAAGGACCTCAGCAGTATGAATCCTCCCTAGTACATAATAGAGGAAAAGGGTTCTTTTGGGTTACGGGAAAAAGCCTTTCATTGTGAGTCGGCTAAATCCTATCCTTGAAAAGTACCTCAGCAGTATGAATCCTTTCGAGTACATAATAGAGGGAAAAGACCCTTTAGGGGTAAGGGAAATAGCCACTTCAGTGTTAGTAGGCTGAATCCTATCCTTGAAAAGGACCTCAGCAGTATGAATCCTCCCTAGTACATAATAGAGGGAAAAGGCCCTTTAGGGATACGGAAAATAGCCACTTCAGTGTTAGTAGGCTGAATCCTATCCTTGAAAAGGACCTCAGCAATATGAATCCTCCCTAGTACATAATAGATGGAAAAGGCCCTTTAGGGGTAAGGGAAATAGCCACTTCAGTGTAATTCTGCTAAATCTTATCCTTGAAAAGTAACTTAGCAGTATGAATCCTTCCTAGTAGATAATATGTAGAAAAGTTCCTTTTGGGGTACGGAAAATAGCCACTTCAGTGTGAGTCGGCCAAATCCTATCCATGTAATGGACCTCAGCAGTATGAATCCTTCCTAGTACAGAATAGAGGGAAAAGGTCCTTTTGAAGTATGGGAAATAGCCACTACAGTGTGATTCGCTAAATTCTATCCTTGAAAAGGACCTCAGCAGTATGAATCCTCCCTAGTACATAATAGAGGGAAAGGGTCCTTTTCGGGTACGGGAAATTGTCACTTCAGTGTGAGTCGGCTAAATCCTATCCTTAAAATGGACCTTAGCAGTATGAATCTTTCCTAGTACATAATAGAGGGAAAAGGTCTTTTTGGTGTACGGAAAATAGCCACTTCAGTGTGAGTCGGCTAAATCCTATCCTTAAAAAGGACCTCAGCAGCATGAATCCTCCCTAGTACATAATAGATAGAAAAGGTCCTTTTGGAGAACAGGAAATAGGCTAAATCCTATTCTTGTAAAGGACCTTAGCAGTATGAATCCTTCCTAATACATATTAGAGGGAAAAGGTCCTTTAGGAGTACGGGAAATAGCCACTTCAGTGTTAGTCGGCTAAATCCTATCCGTAAAAAGGACCTCAGCAGTAAGAATCCTTCCTAGTACATATTAGAGGGAAAAGGTCCTTTAGGAGTTCGAGAAATGGCTACTTCAGTGTGAGATGGCAAAATCCTATCCTTGAAAAGGACCTCAGCAGTATGAATCCTCCCTAGTACATAATAGATAGATAAGGTCTTTTTGGAGTACGGGAAATAACCACTTCAGTGTGAGTCGGCTAAATCCTATCCTTGAAAAGGACCTCGGCAGTATGAATCCTCCCTAGTACATAATAGAGGGAAAAAGTTCTTTTGGGGTACGGGAAATAATCACTTCAGTGTGAGTTGGCTAATTCCTATCCTTGAAAAGGACCTCAGCAGTTTGAATCCTCTCTAGTACATAATAGATAGAAAAGGTCCCTTTGAGGTACGGAAAATCGCCACTTCAGTGTTAGTCGGCTAAATCCTATCTTTGAAAAGGACTTCAACAGTATGAAGTCTCCCTAATACATAATAGAGGGAAAAGGTCCTTTTGGGGTATGGGAAATAGTCACTTCAGTGTGAGTCGGCTAAATTCCATCCTTGAAAAGGATCTCAGCAGTATGAATCCTCCCTAGTACATAATAGAGGGAATGGATCCTTTTGGGTTACGGGAAAAAGCCATTTCATTGTGAGTCGGCCCAATCCTATCCTTGTAAAGGACCTCAGCAGTATGAATCCTTTCTAGTACAAATTAGAGGGAAAAGGTCCTTTTGGGGTACGGAAAATAGCCACCAGTGTGAGTCGGCTAAATCCTATCCTTGAAAAGGACGTTAGCAGTATGAATCCTCCCTAGTGCATAATAAATTAAAAAAAGTCCTTTTGGAGTACGGGAAATAGCCACTTCAGTGTGAGTCGGCCAAATCCTATCCTTGTAAAGGACCTCAGTAGTATGAATCCTTCCTAGTACATATTAGAGGGAAAAAGTCCTTTTGGAGTATGGGAAATAGCTACTTCAGTATGATTCGGCTAAATCCTATCCTTGAAAAGGACCTCAGCAGTATTTAGTACCTAATGGATGGGAACGGTCCTTTTGTTGTACAAGAAATTTCTAATTTTCTTTTTAAATAATGTTAAAGGGGTTATCCACTATCTGAAATATCCCTCCCTATTGTCCGGGCCCCTTGCATGGATTATACTTGCCTGCTTCTAGTCACCACATATCTCTAGATCTCTGCATGGTCGCCGCTGCATCTCTCCGTTGCTCAAACCAAGATATCTAGGGACTGGGAGAGCAGGCAACAGCAGGCCTCGACTGGGACGAGCCCCCAGGGACTGGTCACCGTTGCGGCCTGCTATTGGCTGCTTCCACCTTCACCAGATGCCCCCGTCACTGGATGTTTTTGTCCAAGCTACGGGGAGATGCAGCGGCAGTCATGCAAGGATCCAGAGAAACGTGGGTGTCGAGGATCAGGTAAGTATAATCCATACAAGGGGCTCAGACATTGGGGGGGGTGGGGGGGATATTTCAGAAATCGGTTAACCTCACATGACCAGATGTTTCTGCATAGCGCTTTACCACGAATATCACAGGACCGGACATTTCTGCAGAGACAAGTTCTCAGAAGTCACATGATTTGTTTTATTGTTGATTATAAAGATTTTCCAGAAATAAAAATAAACATGAAAGAGGCTTATGCTACAATAGTCACCTATATAACTTTATTGTACACTATCAGTCTGTATCCATGTAGAAGCTGTGTTACTGGACATAGTTAACGACCAGGTCCTAAGACAAGGGAATGTAGCCAAGTCATTGGGAAGCAACTAAATCCTAACACAGTTCACTAACCAGATCAACGAGGCAGAAGAGGTCCTTACAAATGATGGGAGACAGCCAGCTCCAGTAGAATCACTGGTAAGGACCAGGTCCTTATGGAGTATAGGATTTAGCCAACTCCCTGTTAAACGGCTATATGCTATATCAGTTCAAGACCTGACCACTAGGGGGCAAAAAGGTCCTTACCCGTTATAGGAAATAGCCAGCTCACACTGAGTCGGCTATTTCCTATCACTGGTAAAAACCAGGTCCTTACATAGTATAGTATTTAGTCACAACCATTTTATATGGGACTGTATACTGGAATACTGGAGGGACTGAAGGCAGGGGAAGCAATGTATTTTATATGGGATTGTATACTGGAGGGGCTGAAGGCCGGGGTAGTGATGAATTTTATTTGGGATTATATACTGGAGGGGCTGAAGGCAGGGGTAGTGATATATTTTATATGGGATTATATACTGGAGGGGTTTAAGGCAGGGGCAGTGATGTATTTTATATGCGACTGTATACTGGAGGGGCTGAAGGCAGGGGGAGTGATATATTTTATATGGGATTATATACTGGAAGGGTTTAAGGCAGGGGCAGTGATGTATTTTATATAGGACTGTATACTGGAGGGGCGGAAGGCAGGGGTAGTGATGTATTTTATATGGGACTGTATGCTGGAGGCGCTGAAAGCAGGGGGAGTGATGCATTTTATATGGGACTGTATATTGGTGGGGGAGTGATGTATTTTATATAGTAATGTATACTGGAGGGGTTTAAGGCAGGGGTAGTGATATATTTTATACGGGATTATACACTGATGGGGCTGAAGGCAGTGGTAGTGATGTATTTTATATGGGACTGAATACTAGAATGTATTTTATATGGGACTGTATACTGGAGGGGCTGAAGGCAGGGGGAGTGATGTATTTTATATGGGACTGTATACTGGAGGGGGAGTGATGTATTTTACATTGGACTGTATGCTGAAGAGGCTGAAGGTGGAGGAGTGATGCGTTTTACATGGGCAGTGGTGTAGCTATAGGGGTCGCAGCGGTCGCAGTTGCGACCAGGCCCCAAAGCCAGGGGGGCCCCGAGGGCCCCCCTTGCCACTTGTAGGGCCGCACCGCCAATTAGGTAAGGTGCGGCGCGGCCATGCGGACAGTTGGGGGCGGCGGCGGGGCAGAGGGAGATGAGCGCTTCCATTGTGGAAGCGCTCATCTCCATAGTCATCTGTATCGCCGTCCTCAGGACAACGATACAGATGCCTGTACTGCGGGGCAGGGAAGGGAGAGGCATCTCCCCTGCCCATTCCTCTGATAGGCTGCAGGTACTAGGCCTGCAACCTATCAGAGGCCGGCTCAGGCGGCGCCATGATGTCATCGCGCCGCCTGAGCTGTACAGCGCGGGACACAGGCCAGAAGAGGCCTGCATCGCATCGTTGCCAGCTCCATGGAGGTAAGTATAAGTGTTTATATTTTTTATTGTTGCAATCACGGACCGGATCTCTATTGGGGGCACTGGGGGCATTTGTTACTGGCACTGGGGGCATTTGTTACTGGCACATGGGGGCATTTTTACTGGCACATGGGGGAACTGGGGGCATTTTTACTGGCACATGGGGGCACTGGGGGGCATTTCTTACTGGCACTTGGGGGCATTTCTTAATGGCATGGGAGCACTGGGGGCATTTTTACTGGCACTGGGGGCATTTTTACTGGCACTGGGGGCATTTCTTACTGGCACATGGGGGTATTTTGGTTACTGGCACTGGGGGCATTTCTTACTGGCACATGGGGGCATTTTTCCTGCACATGGGGGCACTGGGGGCAGGGCTGCCATCAGGAATTTCGGGACCCCCTACAGGCAAATTTCGCGGGCCCCCCGGCGTCTCGTGCCCCCATCAGACCTCAGGTCGGCGTCTCGTGCCCCCATCAGACCTCAGGTCGGCGTCTCGTGCCCCCATCAGACCTCAGGTCGGCGTCTCGTGCCCCCATCAGACCTCAGGTCGGCGTCTCGTGCCCCCATCAGACCTCAGGTCGGCGTCTCGTGCCCCCATCAGACCTCAGGTCGGTGTCTCGTGCCTCATCAGACCTCAGGTCGGTGTCTTGTGCCCCCATCAGACCTCAGGTCGGTGTCTCGTGCCCCCATCAGACCTCAGGTCGGCGTCTCGTGCCCCCATCAGACCTCAGGTCGGCTTCTCGTGCCCCCATCAGACCTCAGGTCGGCATCTTGTGCCCCCATCAGACCTCAGGTCGGCGTCTTGTGCCCCATCAGACCACAGGTCGGTGTCTTGTGCCCCATCAGACCTCAGGTCGGTGTCTTGTGCCCCCATCAGACCTCAGGTTGGTGTCTTGTGCCCCCATCAGACCTCAGGTTGGTGTCTTGTGCCCCCATCAGACCTCAGGTTGGTGTCTTGTGCCCCCATCAGACCTCAGGTCGGTGTCTTGTGCCCCCATCAGACCTCAGGTCGGTGTCTTGTGCCCCCATCAGACCTCAGGTCGGTGTCTTGTGCCCCCATCAGACGTCAGGTCAGCGTCTTGTGCCCCCCCCCCCCCCATTAGACCTCAGGTTGGCGTCTTGTGCCCCCATCAGACCTACATCCCCCAGGTTGCAATGCAGAAGTACAGAAGATGACCTTATTCAATAATGACCCAGAGCTGGAGATGAAAATACAAGCAAAATGACCCTTCAGACTGGGCTGGCTGGGGCAAGTTACTTACTGCACCGCGTTGCTGGGCTGCTGTCGCTGCACCTGCCACTAAGATGGCGCCGCCTCAGTCTTCATCTCTCCCTTGCGCTTCAGCTGTCTCCTCCTCTGCTGGTGGCGGTGGGAAGGAGGAAACAGCTGAAGCGCAGCAAGGAGGTAGGCGGCACCCGCTGAGCCGCGGAGAAGACTGTGGCTGGGCACTGTTAAAGGGCAGTGGGGTGAGTGAGGACTCGGAGCCGGCATTAAAGCCGCTCAGTGGGACGGGACTCGGGAGGGAGCAGCAAAAATAAAAAATGAATTAAAAAAAAAAAGCCAGCAGCTGAGTGGGCCCCCCGAGGAGCAGGGGCGTAGCTAAAGGCTCATGGGCCCTGGTGCAAGAGTTCAGCTTGGGCCCCCCCTGGCTACATTCACACGACAGTTGTTTTTGCAGCCTCCGATCTGCATATTTTGCAGCTCAGATGCGGACCCATTCACTTCAATGAGCACTGTGTGCTGTCCGCATCTGTATGTCCATTCCTATTTTTGTCCGTTTTGCGGACAAGGATAGGCATTGTTACAGTGGATCTGCAAAAAAAAAAAAACGGATGCCATACGAAACATCATCCTTTTTTTGCGGATCCGCAATTTGCAGACTGCAAAACACAACGTTTGTGTGAATGTAGCCTAATCCAGCGCCCCATACCTCTTACATCCAGTATAATACAGCACCCCATACCTAGTACATCCAGTTTCGTCTCCTCTAATATAGATCTTCTCTTTCCTCATCTTCTCCTTTCAGACCAGATGCCATTTTGCAGCCATTTCTCATCTCTGCAGTTTGACAGAAAAAAATCTGTTTACTACTAAGTTTACTAGTTTACTACCCCCCAATAATGTGCCAGAAGTGGCCCCAAAATTTCACCCCAATAATGTGCCAGTAGTCCCCACCCATTGATGCCCCCCAAATTATGTGCCAGTAAGAAACGCCCCAATAATGCACCATAAGTTCCCCCCATTGATTCCCCCCCAAAATCATGTGCCAGTAAAGTGTCCCACCCCCATAGATGCCCCCCAAATTATTTTCCAGTAAGAAATGCCCCCCAAATTATGTGCCAGTAAGAAATGCCCCCAGTGCCCCCATGTGCCAGTAAGAAATGCCCCCAGTGCCAGTAAAAATGCCCTCCAGTGCCCCCATGTGCCAGTAAGAAATGCCCCCAGTGCTCCCGTGCCATTAAGAAATGCCCCCAAGTGCCCCCATGTGCCAGTAAAAATGCCCAGTGCCCCCATGTGCCAGTAAGAAATGCCCCCAGTGCCATTAAAAATGCCCCCAGTGCCAGTAAAAATGCCCCCAGTGCCCCCATGTGCCAGTAAAAATGCCCGCCATGTGCCAGTAAAAATGCGCCCAGTGCCCCATGTGCCAGTAAAAATACCCCGTGTCCCCATGTCCCCAGTAAAAATGCGCCCAGTGCCCCCGTGTGCCAGTAAAAATGCCCCCAGTGCCCCCATGTCCCAGTAAAAATGCCCCCAGTGCCCCCATGTCCCAGTAAAAGTGCCCATGTGCCAGTAAAAATGCCCCCAGTGCCCCATGTCAGTTAAAAAGCCCCCAGTGCCCCCATGTGCCAGTGAAAATGCCCCAGTGCCCCCATGTGCCAGTGAAAATGCCCCCCAGTGCCCCATGTGCCAGTGAAGAATGCCCCCCAGTGCCCCCATGTGCCAGTGAAAATGCCCCCAGTGCCCCCATGTGCCAGTAAAATGTGCCCAGTGCCCCCATGTGCCAGTAAAAATGCCCCAGTGCCCCCATGTGCAGTGAAAATTGCCCCCAGTGCCCCATGTGCCAGTGAAAATGCCCCCAGTGCCCCCATGCCAGTGAAAATGCCCCAGTGCCCCCCATGTGCCAGTGAAAATGACCTCAGTGCCCCCATGTGCTCGTAAAATGTGCCCAGTGCCCCATTGTGCCAGTAAAAATACCCCCAGTGCCCCCATGTGTCCCAGTAAAATGCCCCCAGTGCCACCATGTGCCAGTAAAAATGCCCCCAGTGCCCCCATGTGCCAGTAAAAATGCCCCCAGTGCCCCCATGTGCCAGTAAAAATGCCCCCAGTGCCCCCATGTGCCAGTGAAAATGCCCCCAGTGCCCCCATGTGCCAGTGAAAATGACCTCAGTGCCCCCATGTGCTCGTAAAAATGCCCCCAGTGCCCCCAATAAAGCTCCGGTCCGCAATTTCAGCAATAAAAAAAACCCAAAACCCTTATACTTACCTCCATCAGGCTGGCAGCGATGCGATGCAGGCCTCTTCCGGCCTGTGTCCCGCGCTGTACGGCTCAGGCGGCGCGATGACGTCATCGCGCCGCCTGAGCCGGCCTCTGATAGGCTACAGGCCGAGTGCCTGCAGCCTATCAGAGGAACGGGCAGGGGAGACGCCTCTCCCTCCCCTGCTCCGCAGTACAGGCATCTGTATGGAGATGAGCGCTTCCACAATGCAGGGCCGCGCCACACCTTGCCTAATTGGCGGTGCGGCCCTGCAAGTGGCAAGGGGGGCCTCGGGGCCCCCCTAGCTTAGGGGCCCGGTCGCAACTGCGACCGCTGCGACCCCTATAGCTACGCCACTGCCGAGGAGCTCAGGGCCCCGGCACATGCCCGGGTTTGCCGGGTGCTGACGCCGGCCCTGTGCCCGGGCCCCCCACAGCAGGTTCTGCGCCTGGGCCCCCCACAGCAGGTTCTGCTGTACCCCCCTGATGGCGGCCCTGACTGGGGGCATTTGTTACTGGCACATGGGGGCACTGGGAGCATTTGTTACTGGCACATGGGGGCACTGGGGGCATTTGTTACTGGCACATGGGGGCACTGGGGGGAATTTCTTACTGGCACAGGGGGCATTTCTTACTGGCACTTGGGGGCATTTCTTAATGGCACAGGAGCACTGGGGGCATTTTTACTGGCACTGGGGGCATTTCTTACTGGCACATGGGGACACTGGGGCATTTTTACTGGCACATGGGGGCACTGGGGGCATTTGTTACTGGCACATGGGGGCACTGGGGGGCTTTTCTTACTGGCACTGGGGGCATTTCTTACTGGCACTTGGGGGCATTTAATGGCACGGGAGCACTGGGGGCATTTTTACTGGTACTGGGGGCATTTCTTACTGGCACATGGGGGCACTGGGGGCATTTTTACTGGCACTGGGGGCATTTCTTACTGGCACATGGGGGCATTTTTACTGGCACATGGTGGCACTGGGGGCATTTGTTACTGGCACATGGGGGCACTGAGGGGCATTTCTTACTGGCACTTGGGGGCATTTCTTAATGGCACGGGAGCACTGGGGGCATTTGTTACTGGCACATGGAGGCACAGGGGGCATTTCTTACTGGCACTTGGGGGCATTTCTTATTGGCACGGGAGCACTTGGGGGCATTTCTTAATGGTACGGGAGCACTTGGGGGCATTTCTTAATGGCACGGGAGCATTGGGGGCATTTTTACTGGCACTGGGGGCATTTGTTACTGGCACATGGAGGCACAGGGGGCATTTCTTACTGGCACTTGGGGGCATTTCTTATTGGCACGGGAGCACTTGGGGGTATTTCTTAATGGCACGGGAGCACTTGGGGGCATTTCTTAATGGCACGGGAGCACTGGGGGCATTTCTTAATGGCACGGGAGCACTGGGGGCATTTTTACTGGCACATGGGGGCACTGGGGGCATTTGTTACTGGCACTGGAGGGCATGTCTTACTGGCACTGGGGGCATTTAATGGCACGGGAGCACTGGGGGCATTTTTACTGGCACTGGGGGCATTTTTACTGGCACTGGGGGCATTTCTTACTGGCACATGGGGCACTGGGGGCATTTTTACTGGCACTGGGGGCATTTCTTACTGGCACATGGCATACTGGGGGCATTTGTTACTGGCACATGGAGGCACTGGGGGCATTTGTTACTGGCACATGGGGGAACTGGGGGGCATTTCTTACTGGCACAGGGGGCATTTCTTACTGCCACTTGGAGGCATTTCTTAATGGCACGGGAGCATTGGGGGCATTTTTACTGGCACTGGGGGCATTTTTACTGGCACTGGGGGCATTTCTTAGTGGCACATGGGGACACTGGGGCATTTTTACTGGCACATGGCACTGGGGGCATTTTTACTGGCACTGGGGGGCATTTAATGGCACGGGAGCACTGGGGGCATTTCTTACTGGCACTGGGGGCATTTCTTACTGGCACTGGGGGCATTTCTTACTGGCACTGGGGGCATTTCTTACTGGCACATGGGGGCATTTTTACTGGCACATGGGGGCATACTGGGGGCATTTGTTACTGGCACATGGAGGCACTGGGGGCATTTGTTACTGGCACATGGGGGCACTGGGGGGCATTTCTTACTGGCACAGGGGGCATTTCTTACTGCCACTTGGGGGCATTTCTTAATGGCACGGGAGCACTGGGGGCATTTTTACTGGCACTGGGGGCATTTTTACTGGCACTGGGGGCATTTCTTACTGGCACATAATTTGGGGGGCAGTTCTTACTGGCACATTATTGGTGTGAAATTTTGGGGGCACTTCTGGCACATTGGTGCACTTCGTACTGGCACATTATTGGGGGGCACTTCTTACTGGCACATTGGAAGCATTATTACTTCTGGGGCACAGTGGGGACATTAGTACTGTTGGGGCACTCTGGCAGACAATTATTAGTTGGGACTTTGGAGAGCACCATTACTGTGTGGGCACCCTGACACAGTATCAGCATAGCGCAGTTATTTCTGGGGGACGTTATGTTTATACTTACTGGAGACGTTACTGGATGTACGAGGTATGGGGCGCTGTATTATACTGGATGTACGAGGTATGGGGTGCTGTATTAGGCTACATTTAGACGAACGTTGTGTTTTGCAGTCTGCAAATTGCGGCTCAGCAAAAAAAGGATGATGTTCCGTATGGCGTCCGTTTTTTTTTCAGATCCACTATAACAATGCCTATCCTTGTCCGCAAAACGGACAATAATAGGAATGGACATACAGATGCGGAAAGCACACAGTGTTCATTTAAGTGAATGGGTCCGCATCTGAGCCGCAAAATATGCAGATCGGAGGCTACAAAAATAACTGTCGTGTGAATGTAGCCTTACCCTGTATGTTCTGTAGTGATATACGTAATGTTAGGAGGGAAAAGGTTAGAATGAGAATTTGGCATGGGGGGGGGTTCAATTTTTGACTTGGCCAGCAGAAAAGCTAGGTGCACCAGTGCTGAGGGAAGGGGGGGGGGGCAAGCTGAACTCTTGCACCAGGGCCCATGAGCCTTTAGCTATGCCCCTGTACATGGGACTAAATTTTGGAAGGGATCAAGGTGGGGGTTGTGATATTTTATCCCTACGTCCTATGACAGCACCAGGAGAGAAGGTCCGCCTCCCAGGACAAGAAACCCACAGGTATAAAATTAGGAGGAGCCTCTCCCTCATTCAGTGGTTTCCTGTACTAGCAGGAGAATCTGCAGGTTTTTTCAAAGCATTGTGGGGAGTAGTTTCTCCCTTGAGATTTCAGACTGTCTGGGCAGAGGTGTGCACCAGGTGAGTTCCCCGCCACACACACCTTGAAGATGAGGAGAAGCTACAGGTGAGCGAGGTAGTGATGTGCTCTAAGTGACTCACCAGAGTATCCGCAGTTAGGAGCACTGCAGGCACGTGGAAGGGCGCTGGATGCGCTTCATGGCTTTCGGCGTCTGGCCTCCCAGCTGACAGGCGAGTAACAGGGGGTGGAGCTTGCGATCTTTACAGCTAGAGCGGTAGTGATGTGCTCTAAGCACCCTGCATAAAGCAGGAAGCGCTGATAATGTGGATCCAGGCATTCTATGCCTGATTCTGGAGTTTCCTTTAGCCCAGCTCAAGTCTGCGGGGTTCTTCCAGATCCAAGGCTGCAGAGGGTGTCCCAACATGGAGAGCTCTGGTGAAACCCCAAGAGACCCGGTCACCCCTACACTTGTGGTATGAACGAGGGTATGGGTCTGATTCTATTAGAAATAAAACTACTGGATTGTTGGCCTATTCTTGGCTTATGTTGTTTTTTTCTTAGGATACGCCTAAAAAAGGGGCTGCTAAAACTCGTCACAGGGAATCTGGGCTCTGTAAAACAAAATTAACCCCTTTCTATCCTAAAGCTTTACGTAGAACAAGCATTGGAAATAACATTGCAGATGATTACAAAAGAGGTTAAAACGTCCGTTTAAAACATTCGCAATCTATCCGCATCTGTTCCGCAATTGCGGACGGTTTTTGCGGATATTTTGCGGATCTATTCATTTCAATGGGTCCTGATAATCTGCGGACATTGCACCGTATGTTGTCCGCATCCGTTAATCTGTTCTGTTCCGTTTTGCGGATCCGCAAACAGAAATCCTCCTGTCCTACTTTTCTCTCGAATTGCGGTCCGTAGCACAATAAAAGTCTATGGATCCGCAAAAAATGCGGAAGACAATGCGGAAGACATGCGGAAGACAACGGATCCGCAAAAAACTGACCGTTTTCCAGGATGTGCACACATACGGACGTGTGAATGAAGCCTAATAGTACCTTACTATCTAAAAAAAAAAAAAAAGAACACAATCACCATAGACAGAGATGTTCTAGAGAGAAATCCTCTTCAGCTTTGCAGGATTCTGATGTTTCTAGTTTGGAGGAATTTCTAGAAAGCGGGGAAGTGGATGTTGCTTCATCTTCCTCTGATGAGGAAGGTGGCAGTAGACTGTTTTTTCCTATTCATGATGTGGATCAACTTGTTATGGCAGTAAGAGCTACCATGAATATTGAAGATGCTAAACAGATCCGATCTGTCTAGGATGTTATTTTTGAAGGGCTAGAAACTAAGAAGAAAAGAGCATTTTTTTTTATTCATAAAAATGTCTCAGCCAGGATTAGCAGGGAATGGAAACATCCGGATAAATGTAGTTTCATACCAGGGTCGGTTAAGAGAAAATATCCCTTTGAAGAAGGTGATTGTTCTTTATGGGATAAAGCCCCTAGAATCGATGTTTCCATAGCCAAAGTATCGCGTAGATCCTCCCTTCCCTTTTCGATAGGAAGGTAGATAGTGTGGTTTTTTTTGTTAAGGAGGACTTGGGAGTCCATTGGAGCTGCGTTTAAGATCAATATTGCTTCCACTTGCACAGCTAGAGCCCTGATTTTATGGATTAAGCAATTGATGGCTTAGATTAGAGAGAAAACGCCTAGGGATAAATTGCTAGAGTCTTTTCCAGTTATTTATACGGCGGCAGATTTTTTGGCTGACCCATCAGCTGATGCAGTTAGATTATGTGCTAGAGCCTCATCTATGGCTAATTCTGCTCGTCGAGCATTATGGCTGAAAAACTGGTCAGGTGATGTAGCTTCAAAAAGTCGCCTTTGCAGTGTTCCGTGTGAAGGTAAATACCTTTTCGGTTCTGCATTTGATGATATCTTAGAGAAAGCGGGGGATAGAAAAAAGAGGTTTCCCTCTTCTTTTCGTAGTCAGAACTTTTCCTTTCATAGGGGCAGGCGGTTTAAGGATAGCGAAAACAGCCCAGGTAAAAGGAACGATAAGTGGAAATTTCCATTTCACCACCATGACGGCAATCAAGAAGAGATTGACCCCTGACCTCTGTAGGGGCAGGAACAGAGAAAGGTTAAATTGCCCGCTCCCACCACCGATCACCATTGTGTTCCTGCCCCTATAGTGGCCAGGGCAGAGAAAGGCGCCTCTCCTAGTCAGGGAGGTGAAATGGAACAGCTGGGACACTTATCCTTTTTTGTTTTTACTCACCTGGGTACTGCATCGGGGGTTAATGAACTCCCCTTGCAGTAGATCTTGTGCCCAGGTAGGTCCCCTGTCCTCCGGCGGTGCATTCCAAAGCTGGGCAGGGAGATGACAGGGTAACGCGCTCTGTAGATCAGATGACTACCCTGATGCTGCCGCTGCCTCCTTTCCCCTAGTGGGACAAGCTATCGTAGAGACGCACGGACCGCACGTGGGTTGCAGGCATCTGACGTCACTTCCGGGTTCAGGGTGCAGATGCGCGTATCCGGAAGTGCTCTTGATGTTGAGGCCGGCGTTCTTTTAAAAATCGACCGCGGGCATTTATATTGGAAGCATTGCATTGAAGTAGTTACCCTCATATTGATAAGATCTCTAAAGAGGCTCTGAAGCCCAGGAGAAGTGTGAAATGTATTCAATGCTATAAGAAACTTCCTGATCAGTATGCTAAAAAACTCTGTAAGGAGTGTATAGCAAATATCGTCTGAGAGGAACAACCATCCATCATGTAAGAATTCAGATCCATGATTCATGATGAAGTAAAATCTTCACTAGCATCATTCCGTGAGGAGAATCCAGGTCCACTGCCGCCCAAACGTCAGAGGTTGGCTAGAGATTCCTCCTCGGATTCTCAAAGATGGTTTGGAAGACGAAACATCCTCGTCAAAACAGTGGGATAACGAGAATCCTTTATCTGAGGGGGAGATTTTGGAGGAAGCGAAAAATTTTATTTTTCCTCGGAAGAAATGAGTGATCTTTTAAAGGCTGTTAGGGATACGATGGGTATAGAAGATGTCCAGAAACCCCATTCAATACAGGAGGAAATGTTTGGTGGCTTGACAACAAAACGCTCCAGAGTTTTTCCCATAAATGAGAACATTAAAGATATGGTGATGGATGAATGGTCAAATCCAGAGAAGAGATTAGGTATCTGTAGAGAGTTTAAAAGTAGACTTTTAGTCGATCCCACCGAATCCAAGGTATTTGATGAAATACCTAAGATTGACGTGCAGGTAGCAAAAGTTCATAAAAAGACCTTGCTGCCCTTTGAGGATTCTTCCCAGCTGAAAGATCCCATGGAAAGGAGAGCGGATAGCCTCCTCTGTAAATCCTGGGAAGCAGCCATGTTTAGCCTTAAAACCAACATCACGGAAACGTCAGTAGCCAGGTCTATGTACATCTGGCTGAATGAGCTCGAAAACCATCTAAAAAAATAAAACTCCTAGAGAAGAAATTATAAATTCCATCCCCCTATTGAGATCAGCTATAGCCTTTTTAGCAGCTTTTGAGCAGTGCCTCAGCTGAGACAGTGAGGTTCTCAGCGAAGGACGCAGCTTTATCCAATGCTGCTAGAAGGGCACTTCGGATGAAATCTTGGACAGGGAACAAACCTTCCAAAATGATGTTATGTTCCATAGCCTTCTCGGGAAATTCATTTTTGGGCCAGTATTGGACAACATTTTAGAGAAGGCCACAGATAAAAAGAAGGGGTTCCCTGAAGAAAAGCCCCCCAGGAGAAACTTTCGTCCCTACGGTAACCAGGAGAGGTCTTATCAGAGAAAAGGCAAAACAGGTTGCTGGAGCTATCATAAAGGGGGACGCGATCAGGGTTTCCTCCTCAACCCCCAGAATAACAATAGTGACAAACAATGACACTAGGATAGGGGGGAGACTAAAATATTTTGTTCCTTAGTGGGAGCTGATAACATCAAATCCTTGGGCCCTAAATATCATAAAAGAAGGTTACAAAATAGAATTTGTTTCGGGTCACTTCCCACAAGTCAAAATTACTCCTAAGAAAGATCTGGGATGGTATCCAAGATTTTGTAAATCTAGGAGTAGTGGTTCAGGTTCCTCAGTTACAAAGAGGACAGAGTTACTACTCAAGCTTTTTTTTTTTTTTTAAAAACACCGAACCATAATAAATTTAAAGGATGTAAACAAACATATAACCTACAGGAAGTTCAAAATGGAATCTCTGAATTCCACCATCCCACTAATAGAACATCTACGCCTTAATGTGTACAGTCGATTTAAAGGACGCGTACTATCGCGTTCCAATCAGAGATCAATCACAAAGATACCTGAGGTTTGCCCTAAGAGATCCTACGGGGAACATTATTCATTACCAATTTGTCACTCTTACCTTCGGGATTTCATCTGCACTGAGAGTCTTCACGAAACTTATAGTGGAAATGGTGGCTTTCCTGAGGAAAGAGGGCTTGATAATTGTCCACTATCTGGACGATTTCTTAATAGTGGCGCTCAGAAGATCAGTTGAAAATAGATCTAAAAACATCTCTCCATCTTTTACAAGATCTAGGCTGGACAACCACCGAAAAACTCAATATAAATATTCTCCACACACCAATATAGATATAAATACTTTATTAATTTCACATTAGACACAAAAATGATAAAAGCATATTAAATCAAGTGCCAGTGGGTACCACAGGTTGAGGGACAGAAAAGGGGACGTGGCGGGGGTCATCCAACCAGTGCACGGTACACATTAGCTACTACATGCATAATGAAAAATGCAAATTGGTGCTAAAACTACCAACACTATCCAAACATATATACCTGGCCAAAAACATGACCCGTAAGGTTGGTAGTTAGGTAGCAAACCATACAAAAAAACAAAAGTACATGTGTGAATGTGTACCTGTGCCTGTAAGACGAGTCCCGCTGCGTCCACCACCCAACGCCGTTTCGCCTCTAAGGCTTCATCTGCTACCTGATTTAATATGCTTTTATCATTTTTGTGTCTAATGTACAATTAATAAAGTATTTATATCGATATTGGTGTGTGTAGAATATTTATATTGAGTTTTTCGGTGGTTGTGCAGTGTTGTTGGTACATCTCCACGTATAGTATTACTAAAGTATGTACTGATTGAGCGGATCAAGTGTGTGTAGGAGTTTGTAAGATCTAGGCTGGGTGATAAACAAGGAAAAATCTTGTCTCCTACCCAGAACAAAAGTAAAGTTCCTCAGTATTTTCTTAGATTGAAGAAAACAAACATCCTTTCTTCCAGGAGAAAGAATAGAATCCTTACAAGTAGGAGCCCAAAGGTTCCTGAAAAGAAAGACTTGCTCCCTCAGGGAAGCTATGAGCTTGTTGGGACTAATGACGGCTTGTATTCCTTGGTGCCAAGTTCATTTCAGAGTTCTCCAGGCCTGGTTATTGAACAAATGAGATAGACGCCAGACATCACTGGATTGGAAAATTCCAATACCAAAACACGTAAAAGATTCTATCCTGTGGTGGATGTCTCCGAAGAATCTAAGGAAATGAGTGGTTTGGCAAAAGACACCATCTGTCATGATCCAGACCGATGCAAACGGTTCCGGATGGGGAGCAAAAGTAAACGAAGATTTTTTTCAAGGAACATGGCCTGCAGAGATTGCAAACCAATCATCAAATTATCGAGCTCAGAGTAGTTTGGGAAACCATAAAAGTAGCCTCAGAGCAATTGAGGGGCCAGCATATAAAGGTATTTTCCAACAATGTGATGACGGTATCCTACCTCAAGCATCAGGGAGGAACGAGATCGATAAAACTAAGAAAACTATCAGGCAAAATATTCTCCTGGGCGGAAAATACAGTAAAATCCCTTTTAGCAGTTCATCTAAAAGGGAGTCAAAATCTCGTTGCAGACTTCCTCAGCAGAAAAAAGATAGACCAGGGAAAATGGTCATTAAATCCACAGATCTTCGACTTGACAGTAAAAAAATGGGGTCTACCATCTGTAGACCTTTTCGCCTCAAAACAAAACACAAATACTCCAGTATTTTGCTCTCTAAATCCCAGGGACAGATCCTGGGCGATAGACGCGTTTTCCCAGAACTGGGACTGGGACCTTGCATACGCCTTTCCCCCCCTTTCAGTTTATTCCCAGGGTGATACAGAAGGCAGTTCTAGAGAGGTCAACTCTTATTCTAATTACTCGATTTTGGCCAAAAAGGAGTTGGTTCTCCCTTCTAAAGAGACTTTCATCTCAGGAGCCTTGGATCCTTCCTCTCAGGAAAGACATTCTGACTCAAGGTCCGGTCATACTTCCTCAACCAGAGTTCTTCAGACTAACAGCCTGGATCCTGAATCTGACATCTTAAAACACAAAGGCCTATTTGATAAGGTGATATGATCTAAAAATATGGAAGAAATTCTGCTCTTGGGCAGGAGAAACAACACCAAACCACTCAAAACGCAAAATCCAGAAGATCCTGGAAATTTTTCAGAAAGGCCTGGAGTTAGGTCTTAGACCCTCCACTTTAAAAGTTTAAATATCAGCTCTTAGTGCCTTCTTCGATACAGACCTGGCTGGCCACAGATGGATAAAGAGATTCATCAGAGCGGCATCCAGATTAAGGCCTCAAATTAGACCTCAGGTTCCTTCCTGGGACTTAAATACTGTCCTCATGGGACTTACAAAAGAACCCTTTCAACCTTTGGAGGAACGCTCTATCAAGTGCCTATCGTAGGCTACTTTCACACTTGCGTTGTGGTTTTTCGGTATTGAGATCAGGCAGAGGATCTCAATACCGGAAAAAAACTGATCAGTTTTGTCCCCATGCATTCTGAATGGAAAGAGATCCGTTCAGGATGCATCAGGATGTCTTCAGTTCAGGCAGCTTTCAGTTTTGTGACCGGACACAAAACCGCAGCAAGCTGTAATTTTGTGTCCGTTCATAAAAACTGAAAGAAACTGATCAGGTACTGAAACCAATGTAAGTCAATGGTGACGGATCAGTTTTTTTAGGAGACTAAAAAAACGGATCCGTCACCCATTGACTTTTAATGTATATAGTGCCTGATCAGTTTTCTTCAGTTTTGATTTCACACAACTGCATCCTAACTGAACTGATGCATCCTGATGTGCAAAATCAAAACGGATCAGTTTAATTCAGGTATAGAGATCCTCTGCCTGATCTCAGTACCTGAATTAACAACGCAAGTGTGAAAGTAGCCTAAAGCTACTTTCACACTTGCGTTGTTAATTCAGGTACAATTACAAGACCACTTTCCTTATTGCTATCTCATCAGCCAGACCTTATCTCACGATACAACATGATAGGATACTCCTAAAATTAGATCCAGGGTTTCTCCCCAAGTAGTATCCGATTTCCATAGGAATCAAGAGATTATCCTCCCCTCCTTCTGTAGTGATCCTAAAAATCCAAAAGAAAGGGAGTTCCAGTCCCTTAATGTCAGAAGGACAGTCCTCAGATATCTAGAAGTCACCAGAGATTTTAGATCGTCTCCAAGGCTTCCATATCTAGATGGATTAAACAGACCATTGCAGACTGTTATATGATTCAGAACTTAGTTTGCCCTATGAACATAAAAGTGCATTCAACTAGGGCCATGTCTTCCTCATATGCTGAAAAAGCAGGGGCTTCTCTAGATCAGATTTGCAGGGTTGCAACTTGGTCCAGCACGTATACCTTTGTAAAACATTACAGATTGGACCTATCCGATTCCTCAGACCTAACCTTTGGACGGAAGGTTCATCAAGCTGTAGCCCCCCTTAATATAGTGATCTGTAAGGTCTCTTCATGACTGCCGTCATGGTGGTGAAATGGAAAGCCGAAATTAGACTTACCTGTAATTCAGTTTCCATAAATCCACCATGACGGCACAATATCCCCCCCCCAAAAAAAATATATATATATACAGTAGAGACCAAAAGTTTGGACACACCTTCTCATTCAAAGAGTTTTCTGTATTTTCATATACGAATGAATAGAGAAAGACAGCCAGCGGCACTCACCAATCTTTAAGCTTTATTCAATACGAGGATTCCAGCGTCTCGTTCGCTGGATGATGGTGGCGGACGGCACACTTGCAGCGTACGCTTCGTCAGGCTGAATGAGATGTAATCGCGTCTCACGCTATATGGCGTAGAAGCCCCTCCCATACATACGCAAACGAGATGGGCGTACAAAAATACACCATAATAGCAAAAAAGTGTACATAAATATACGTTACATTAGAAACAGCGAACATCATAATAAACATCATTATAAAAACACACTCATGTCATTTTTATCATTGAGTCCCAAAGGACCCATTTCTTGTGTTCTCAATATCCACCTCGTCTCTCTTCTCAGAAGTATACGATGTCTATCGCCACCCTGTGGTGGACATGGTACTATTTCTAGTCCGGTGAACTTTAATGCTTTAAGGTTACTATTGTGTTCTAACCGGACATGCTCAATCAGTCTTGGTGAACCCTTAACCGGAATTTACCGAACTAAGGTGCTCCCTAAATCTTTCTACTAAGGGCCTAATAGTTTTACCGATGTAGAACCGTCCACATTCACAGTCCACTAGATAGACTACATAGCCACTTTTACATGTAATAAAATCTCTTACATGGTGTTCTATTCCTCTTACGTTTACGAAGGACCGTTGACTATTGTAGACGCAATATGAGCAATTGCCGCATTTGCGGTTGCCCTTAGGTAAAAACTCATTAAGCCAAGTACGTTTTTCTTTCTCTTTATTTCTACTGCGAACTAATAAATTGCGCAGTGTATGTGTCCTCCTAAAGGACACTAGGGGTCGATCACTAATTAGACCTTTTAGGGAGTCATCACTGTGAACTATTTCCCAGTTATCTTCAATGACTCTTTATCTTATCGGACATAGGACCATACTTAAAGAAGAAAGAGCAACCAATAGGATTTTTTCCCTCTTTATTCCGCTTACCACTATCGCCTCTAAGTATATCCCTCCTGGAGATTTTAGAGGCTTTTTCCGTGGCTTCTTCAAGCAGCAATCTAGGATACCCTCGTGCTAATAACCTTTCCTTTAATTCAGACGCCTGTCTTTCGTATCCCTCCTGTGTGGAGTTAATGCATTTTAGTCTGATGAATTGTCCGAAAGGGACCAGTTTAACATAATATGGATGGTAATTGGAATGGTGGAGTAGCGAGTTCGTCGCCGTGGGCTTACGAAAACCCTCGGCCACCAACCCACCATCCACAACAGACAGTGACACATCCAAAAATTCCAAACAGGAGGCCCCAAACAAATAAGTGAATTTCATGTTCATAGTGTTACTCACGTTCAAATAATTAGCAAACTCTGAAAACTGTTGTGAATTGCCAGACCATATTATGAATATATCGTCAACAAATCGGAGGTAAAAACGTATCCAGGGGACGAAAGGATTACAAACATTATAGACATATCTATCCTCAAAATGGGCCAGATAGAGATTTGCCAAAGTACAAGCCACTGGTGTCCCCATGGCCTCACCGAACCTAAAAGTATTGTTTTTTAGTATACATAACAGGGCCTCCTCGACAAAATTGACAAATATCTCACTTTTATTCATGCCTTGTAATATTTCACCAACAGCCCTCACACCATCCTCTTGCGGGATTCGGGTATAGAGGCTTTCGACATCCAGGGACACGAGTTGATACCCCTCCTGCCACTGGAACGATTCCAGTGAGAGGAGGAGATCATTCGTGTCCCTGAGATATGCCGGTATATTCTTCAGTAAAGGTCTCAGCAACCAATCAACTTATTTAGACAGAGGCTAAGTAGCCGAACCTATGCCCGCAACAATGGAACGGCCCGGAGGGTTCACCAGTGACTTGTGAATTTTTGGCAAGAAATACCAAGAGGGTTTTGCCGGATAGGGGAACAATAACCGTTTAGCCGTCTTCCTTGATAAAAAAACCACATTCCGCATACTTGCGCAGAAGACTCCTAACTCCACCAGATATTTTAAATGTGGGATCCCCCTTTAAAACCTCATATACAGAGCCCGGAAACTATAGGCCGGTAAGTTTAACTTCTGTTGTGGGTAAACTGTTTGAAGGTTTTCTGAGAGATGCTATCTTGGAGTACCTCAATGAAAATAAGCAAATAACTCCGTATCAGCATGGCTTCATGATGGATCGGTCATGTCAAACCAATTTAATCAGTTTCTATGAGGAGGTAAGTTCTAGACTTGACCGCGGTGACTCAATGGATGTCGTATATTTGGACTTCTCCAAAGCGTTTGACACGGTACCACATAAAAGGTTAGTATATAAAATGAGAATGCTTGGCCTGGGAGAAATGTCTGTATGTGGGTAAGTAACTGGCTCAGTGATAGAAAACAGAGGGTGGTTATTAACGGTAGATACTCAGATTGGGTCACTGTCACTAGTGGGGTACCACAGGGGTCTGTATTGGGTCCTATTCTCTTCAATATATTTATTAATGATATTGTAGAAGGTTTGCATAGTAAAATATCAATTTTTGCAGATGACACTAAACTGTGTAAAGTAATTAACACAGAGGAGGACAGTGCACTGCTACAGCAGGATCTGGATAGACTGGAGGCTTGGTCAGAAAAGTGGCAGATGACAAACACTGACAAATGTAAGGTTATGCATATGGGAAGGAATAATGCAAGTCACCAGTACATACTAAATGGTAAAGCACTGGGTAACTCTGACATGGAAAAGGACCTAGGAATTTTAGTGAACAGCAAACTAAGCTGTAGAAGCCAGTGCCAGACAGCTGCTGTCAAGGCCAAATAAGATAATGGGTTGCATCAAAAGGGGCATAGATGCCCGTGATGAGAACATAGTCCTGCCACTTTACAAATCACTAATCAGACCACACATGGAGTACTGTGTACAATTCTGGGCTCCTGTGAACAAGGCAGACATAGCAGAGCTGGAGAGGGTTCAGAGGAGGGCAACTAAAGTAATAACTGGAATGGGTGGACTACAGTACCCAGAAAGATTATCAAAATTAGGGTTATTCACTTTAGAAAAAAGACGACTGAGGGGAGATCTAATAATTATGTATAAATATATCAAGGGTCAGTACAGAGATCTCTCCCATCATCTATTTATCCCGAGGACTGTGACTGTGACGAGGGGACATCCTCTGCGTCTGGAGGAAAGAAGGTTTGTACATAAACATAGAAGAGGATTCTTTATGGTAAGAGCAGTGAGACTATGGAACTCTCTGCCTGAGGAGGTGGTGATGGTAAGTTCACTAAAAGAGTTCAAGAAGGGCCTGGATGTAATTCTGGAGGGTATTACAGGTTATAGTTACTAGAGAGGGGTCGTTGATCCAGGGAGTTATTCTGATTGCCTGATTGGAGTCGGGAAGGAATTTTTCCCCCTAAAGTGAGGAAAATTGGCTTCTACCTCACAGGGGGTTTTTTGCCTTCCTCTGGATCAACTGTAGGAAAACAGGCTGAACTGGATGGACAGATGTCTTATTTCGGCCTTAAAAACTATGTTACTATGTTACTATGTTATATACTTCAGTATTATCTAGTTGTCTATGGGCCTCGAATAGGTAGTATTCTCGGTTCATGATCACCACGTTTCCCCCCTTGTCTGCTGGTTTGATGACATACTCATCATGAGACTGTAACCATTTAATAGCCCTTTTCTCGTTGGGCATAATATTCTGTCGGGGGACAGGGTATGTCAACGCCTTCACCTCTCCCAATACCATTCTATAAAAAGTCTCAATACTACCACCGGCAGGCAAGGGGGGACAAAACGTGCTACTCACCCCCGCTCTACACATGGAGACCGCCTCCTCAGTAGAATCCGTAGATGGCTGCATGCTCATATCCATTAGAATCTCAAGGCAAGCGTGCTCAGTCTGATCAAAATTGGCTGACACACTAAATCCCAATGGGCCAATTGTGGCACGTGTGTCGCCCTCTCTAACATCACGGACCGTAGCGGGCTTGCCTACATAAAACCTGCAGAGATTGAGCTTCCTTATGGCCTTAAACAAGTCAAGTTCAAATTGTACATAATCAAATTTTTCAACCAGGCTGAAATTAAGCCCTTTCTGTAACACTCTCATGCAATCACAAGGTAGTGCGTCTCCCGTTAAATTCACGTTAAATTCAAAGTTATCGTCCTGTATTTCCTTGGATTTAGAGACGGTTAGCGTCTCCAGGTCACTTGCTTTCTCTTTTGCTGTAATTTGTGATTGTCCCTTCTGCCTGTTTCTCCTCTTTCTTCTTCCTTTCCTTGTGCCTGGCCTAAAGGGGATTCAGACAAGTCCATTTTCTCTGGATGTACTAATGTAGATGTATTGTCTGAGGCACTGGAATCAGAATCTGTAGTCCAAAAATCACTCTTAGATCGGCGAATAGGTCTCCTTTTCCTCCTCCGCATATTAACATGCCAATCGAACACTTTACCAGTGTCATAGTCCAGCTTATCGCGGATGAACTTATCTCTTTTCTTCTACTTAATATCCGCCTGCACAACCACCAATTTTTTCTCTAAACGTTTCTGAAATGTATTAAACTGATTCTCAGTTGTTCTTACGCGTAGTTGTGTTTTTATTTTACTAAGCTCTTCTTTCACATTTTCATATTCCTTCAAATTCCTTTTAAGAACTATATCCAGCACCCTGAGTGAAAACTCGGCATGCATATTGTGCCATTCTGTGACAAAAGCATAATCATCTCTGATAGGATTGTAATGAATTAACTGTCAGGCATACCTCCTTGTCGGCTAACGTGGACATCTTCTGTTCAAGCGCTTTGACACTTAGCGTGTGTAGGATGTCACTCTCATTACACTCCAAAAAGTACGCGTCCGCCCCCTCTCTACCTTCAGACAATGCCATTTTCGAATCTTCCTACAACTCTCTCTGAGGACATAGTGCGTGCTCTATCCAAAAAGCGAAACAATGACATATACAAAATCCTAGTAGAAAGTCCAAAATGGGGTCACTTTTGGGGGGTTTCCACTGTAGGGCCAGCTAAGGGGGTCTTCATGTGCGACATAGCTCCCAATTATTATTCCAGCTAATTTCGCTCTCCAAAAGCCATATGGTGCTCCTTCCACTGTGAAGCCTGCTGTGCGCCAGTACATTGGGCTACGAGCACATATGGGGTGTTGCCATATTCGGGGGGAAATGGTGATCAAAATGTGGGGTTCATTTTGTCCCGTTACCCTTTGTGAAAGTGAAAAATGTGGGTGTATAGCAACTTTTTGGTCAAAAAATAGCAATTTTTCATTTTCACGTCCGCGTGAATCCTAATTCTAGGAAAAACCATTGAGCTCAAAGTGCTCACCACACACCTTGAAAGCCTGCTGTGCGCCAGTACATTGGGCTACGAGCACATATGGGGTGTTGCCGTATTCGGGGGGAAATGGTGATCAAAATGTGGGGTGCATTTTGTCCCGTTACCATTTGTGAAAGTGAAAAATGTGGGTGTATAGCAACTTTTTTGTCAAAAAATTGCAATTTTTCATTTTTACTTCCACGTGAATCCTAATTCTAGGAAAAACCATTGAGCTCAAAGTGCTCACCACACACCTTGAAAGATTCCTTAAGGGGTGCTCTTTCCAAAATGGGGTCACTTTTGGGGGGTTTCCACTGTAGGGCCAGCTCAGGGGGTCTTCATGTGTGACATAGCTCCCAAT
Organism: Rhinella marina; assembly: GCA_900303285.1. NCBI lineage: Eukaryota > Metazoa > Chordata > Amphibia > Anura > Bufonidae > Rhinella > Rhinella marina. The sequence goes on from ONZH01008739.1 coordinate 27,309, forward strand.
TATTATTCCAGCTAATTTCGCTCTCCAAAAGCCATATGGTGCTCCATCCACTGTGAAGCCTGCTGTGCGCCAGTACATTGGGCTACGAGCACATATGGGGTGTTGCCGTATTCGGGGGGGAAATGGTGATCAAAATATGGGGTGCATTTTGTCCCGTTACCCTTTGTGAAAGTGAAAAATGTGGGTGTATAGCAACTTTGTCAAAAAATTGCAATTTTTCATTTTCACTTCCACGTGAATGCTAATTCTAGGAAAAACCATTGAGCTCAAAGTGCTCACCACACACCTTGAAAGATTCCTTAAGGGGTGCTCTTTCCAAAATGGGGTCACTTTTGGGGGGTTTCCACTGTAGGGCCAGCTCAGGGGGTCTTCATGTGCGACATAGCTCCCAATTATTATTCCAGCTAATTTCGCTCTCCAAAAGCCATATGGTGCTTCTTCCACTGTGAAGCCTGCTGTGCGCCAGAACATTGGGCTACTAGCACATATGGGGTGTTGCCGTATTCGGGGGGAAATGGTGATCAAAATGTGGGGTGCATTTTGTCCCGTTACCCTTTGTGAAAGTGAAAAATGTGGGTGTATAGCAACTTTTTGGTCAAAAAATTGCAATTTTTCATTTTCACTTCCGCGTGAATCCTAATTCTAGGAAAAACCATTGAGCTCAAAGTGCTCACCACACACTTTGAAAGATTCCTTAAGGGGTGCTCTTTCCAAAATGGGGTCAATTTTGGGGGTTTTCACTGTAGGGCCAGCTCAGGGGGTCTTCATGTGCGACATAGCTCCCAATTATTATTCCAGCTAATTTCGCTCTCCAAAAGCCATATGGTGCTCCATCCACTGTGAGGCCTGCTGTGCGCCAGTACATTGGGCTACGAGCACATATGGGGTGTTGCCGTATTCGGGGGGAAATGGTGATCAAAATGTGGGGTGCATTTTGTCCCGTTACCCTTTGTGAAAGTGAAAAATGTGGGTGTATAGCAACTTTTTTGTCAAAAAATTGCAATTTTTCATTTTCACTTCCGCGTCAATCCTAATTCTAGGAAAAACCATTGAGCTTAAAGTGCTCACCACACACCTTGAAAGATTCCTTAAGGGGTGCTCTTTCCAAAATGGGGTCACTTTTGGGGGGTTTCCACTGTAGGGCCAGTTCAGGGGGTCTTCATGTGCGACATAGCTCCCAATTATTATTCCAGCTAATTTCGCTCTCCAAAAGCCATATGGTGCTCCTTCCACTGTGAAGCCTGCTGTGCGCCAGTACATTGGGCTACGAGCACATATGGGGTGTTGCCGTATTCGGGGGGAAATGGTGATCAAAATGTGGGGTGCATTTTGTCCCGTTACCCTTTGTGAAAGTGAAAAATGTGGGTGTATAGCAACTTTTTTTGTCAAAAAATTGCAATTTTTCATTTTCACTTCCGCGTGAATCCTAATTCTAGGAAAAACCATTGAGCTCAAAGTGCTCACCACACACTTTGAAAGATTCCTTAAGGGGTGCTCTTTCCAAAATGGGGTCACTTTTGGGGGTTTTCACTGTAGGGCCAGCTCAGGGGGTCTTCATGTGCGACATAGCTCCCAATTATTATTCCAGCTAATTTCGCTCTCCAAAAGCCATATGGTGCTCCATCCACTGTGAAGCCTGCTGTGCGCCAGTACATTGGGCTACGAGCACATATGGGGTGTTGCCGTATTCGGGGGGAAATGGTGATCAAAATGTGGGGTGCATTTTGTCCCGTTACCATTTGTGAAAGTGAAAAATGTGGGTGTATAGCAACTTTTTTTGTCAAAAAATTGCAATTTTTCATTTTTACTTCCACTTGAATCCTAATTCTAGGAAAAACCATTGAGCTCAAAGTGCTCACCACACACCTTGAAAGATTCCTTAAGGGGTGCTCTTTCCAAAATGGGGTCACTTTTGGGGGGTTTTCACTGTAGGGCCAGCTCAGGGGGTCTTCATGTGCAACATAGCTCCCAATTATTATTCCAGCTAATTTCGCTCTCCAAAAGCCATATGATGCTCCTTCCACTGTGAAGCCTGCTGTGCCCCCATACTTTAGCTTTTGTGCACATATGGGGTATCTCTGTAAACTCCATAATCGGGGTAATAGATTTTGAGTTTTGTTTAGCTGTTAACTAGAGATGAGCGAACGTGCTCGAAACGAGCACTGTACCACTCGGCTCCCCTGCGCTCGCATGCGAGCGCCGGGGAGCCGAGCGGTACAGTGCTCGTTTCGAGCACGTTCGCTCATCTCTACTGTTAACCCTTGATGTGTATCATGGATAATGGATTAAAATTTAAAATCTGCTAAAAAAAGGGAAAACTTGAAAATTCATTTAAATTTTCTGTCAATTCTCATGGAACACGTAAGGGTTAACAAAGTTAGTAAAATCAGTTTTGAATAGCTTGAAGGGTGTAGTTTCTAAAATGGGGTGATTTATGGGGAGTTTCCACTATATAAGCCCCACATAGTGACTTTTTAACTGTACTGCTCCTTAAAAAAATGGGTTTTTGAAATCTTCTAAAAATTTTAAGATTTGCTTCTAAACTTCGAAGCCTTCTAACGTCCCAAAAAACTAAAATATCATTTTGAACACATTCCAAACATAAAGCAGACATATGGGGAATGTCAAATAATAACTATTTTTGGAGGTATTACTATGTATTTTAAAAGTAGAGAATTTTAAATTTGGAAATTTTTAAATTTTTCCAAATTTTTGTTAAATTTGGTATTTTTTTATAAATAAAAATGAAATATTTTGCCACAAATTTACTACTATCGTGAAGCACAATATGTGACGAGAAAATCTCAGAATGGCCTGGATAAGTAAAAGCATTCCAAAGTTATTACCACATGAAGTGACACGTCAGATTTGCAAAAAATGGCCTGGTCAGGAAGGTGAAAACACACCCGGGGTTTAAGGGGTTAAATATTATGCCTGATTGGAGTCGGGAAGGAATTTTTTCCCCTAAAGTGGGGAAAATGGCTTCTACCTCACAGGGTTTTTTTTTGCCTTCCTCTGGATCAACTTGTAGGAAAACAGGCCGAACTGGATGGACAGATGTCTTTTTTCGGCCTTATAAACTATGTTACTATGTAAATAAGATGATAATAATATTGAGCAATAAAAATATTCCTACGTAAGTTCTAGGGGACAGTCAGCAAAGAAAGCACACCAACAAAAGTGTATATTGAAAAAAGAGAAAAATATATTATTTACAGAATCAACTGTGAGGAATTAATACTGATAACATACAAATAAACCAATTACCATAGCATAAAGGAAAACCACATTAAACAATAGACAAATATTTAACACTATAACACACCTACACACTCACCGGCCACTTTATTAGGTACACCTGTCCAACTGCTCGTTAACACTTAATTTCTAATCAGCCAATCACTCAGTGCATTTAGGCATGTAGACATGGTCAAGACAATCTCCTGCAGTTCAAACCGAGCATCAGTATGGGGAAGAAAGGTGATTTGAGTGCCTTTGAACGTGGCATGGTTGTTGGTGCCAGAAGGGCTGGTCTGAGTATTTCAGAAACTGCTGATCTACTGGGATTTTCACGCACAACCATCTCTAGGGTTTACAGAGAATGGTCCGAAAAAGAAAAAACATCCAGTGAGCGGCAGTTCTGTGGGCGGAAATGCCTTGTTGATGCCAGAGGTCAGAGGAGAATGGGCAGACTGGTTCGAGCTGATAGAAAGGCAACAGTGACTCAAATTGCCACCCGTTACAACCAAGGTAGGCAGAAGAGCATCTCTGAACGCACAGTACGTCGAACTTTGAGGCAGATGGGCTACAGCAGCAGAAGACCACACCGGGTGCCACTCCTTTCAGCTAAGAACAGGAAACTGAGGCTACAATTTGCACAAGCTCATCAAAATTGGACAGTAGAAGACTGGAAAAACGTTGCCTGGTCTGATGAGTCTCGATTTCTGCTGCGACATTCGGATGGTAGGGTCAGAATTTGGCGTCAACAACATGAAAGCATGGATCCATCCTGCCTTGTATCAACGGTTCAAGCTGGTGGTGGTGGTGTCATGGTGTGGGGAATATTTTCTTGGCACTCTTTGGGCCCCTTGGTACCAATTGAGCATCGTTGCAACGCCACAGCCTACCTGAGTATTGTTGCTGACCATGTCCATCCCTTTATGACCACAATGTACCCAACATCTGATGGCTACTTTCAGCAGGATAATGCGCCATGTCATAAAGCTGGAATCATCTCAGACTGGTTTCTTGAACATGACAATGAGTTCACTGTACTGAAATGGCCTCCACAGTCACCAGATCTCAATCCAATAGAGCATCTTTGGGATGTGGTGGAATGGGAGATTTGCATCATGGATGTGCACCCGACAAATCTGCGGCAACTGTGTGATGCCATCATGTCAATATGGACCAAAATCTCTGAGGAATGCTTCCAGCACCTTGTTGAATCTATGCCACGAAGAATTGAGGCAGTTCTGAAGGCAAAAGGGGGTCCAACCCATTACTAGCATGGTGTACCTAATAAAGTGGCCGGTGAGTGTATATGTAGGACAGAACCACAATTCAATACCTGTCCTTCCCTTCTTACCTGTCCTTCTTGCTGACCTGCCCTTCTGTCAAATTTTGCCTATGTTTTATACCCATTTTTGGATGTTGAAGACTCACCCCCTCCCATCAGCCTACTTCAAAGGTTGGTTTTGATCTTTGTGTGTTTTTTCCCAAGATGCTCCAGGAGAATAAAAGGTGTCATATCTTCCCGCAACTTGCATATTATGACAACTCCATTCTCCCGTCATTTGCAGATTGTGATGAGATCACACTGACTAGAGACATCATGTCTGGTTGTGATGCAATCTAGTATTCGTATTTGAACGGGAGAGTCCATCTGCCCTCAGGATGCCTTAGAAATGTAAATTATTGTAGACATCCGATTAGGAATACAAAGGCTTCTCTAAAACAATTGACCCCAAGAATACTAATTACCAAACCTTTTCATCTGCGATTTAAATGATTCTACAAATCCGATATGGTGCTCAATTTATTAAAACAACTCATAAGATATTTTATGTGACCATATCTTCATTTGATATGACCATATCTTACACAAGGAGGCTTAAAAATACAGGCTGGAGCACTACAGGGGGTATTATAACCACAGGGGACACTGCATCATTGCTTTATAAATACTGGGGCTAGTACAGGGGGCATTATAACTACTGAGGACACTATGGTTTTTCTTTATTACTTCTGGGAGGTCTAAAGGAGTTCCTTATAAAGGGGACTTGTTACTGTTGGGGGCATTATATGGGGGCTTTAATTCCCTAATGTGCATTATTATTGAGTACTACTACTAATGAGATTGCTATTGGGGGGTACTATTACTATGCAGGGCAGTCTATTGGGAGGCTATTACTTATACAATTTAGTGTCTTTTGTCATTGGGGAGCACATAGGGCACAGTCTTGGTGGGTTGCAACAGGATGTAAGTGTTGGGGCATCTGGAGATAATGAAACATTGAGGAATCTAAGATGTCTGTTTGTCAAACTCTGCAAAGGCGGGATGTGGCTGGAAGAAGTTATCATGGCAGTCTGATCTCAGAATGGAGAAGATAAGGAAAGAGAATATCTACATCAGAGGAGACATCAATAGATACAAGGTATATGGTACTGTATTCTCCTGTATGTTAGTGCAGAATGTAATGTCCATCCAAATATTTCTTTAAGGCTTCATGCACACGACGATATTATAGGTCCGCATCCAATCTGAATTTTTGGTGAATCAAATGCAGACCCCATTTGTTTCTAAATCCATGATGCACACAGACTTTATTTTGCAAATCCGTAAACATGACAGCACCACAGAGACAGAGAATCCGCCCCCACGGACAGGAAACCTACAGAATAAAAAGGTGGAGCCTCTCTCCCAGTTTCCAGTCCCTGGTGGGTTTTTTTTTCCCACAAGTCACCTACTGCTGGTCTGTCCTTTCCTAGGGGATCCCTAGAGGGCCGGCAGTAGCCTGCTGGGGTCCATCGTGTGGTAATCCGGCTGTTAGGACCCTAGGATCCTGGGAAGCTCCAGGGGCTCTCATGGGATCTGGCGTCAGGTGTGTGGGCATCTCTGGTGGAGTAATGCCACGCTATATGCTCCGAGCATGGTGCTGGAAGAATGGAGGAGCAAGGACTACTTCTGGCCAAGCAGCGTGACGTATTTCCGGAAGTACGTAGAGGCGCGGTGACGTACTTCCGATCTGCGGCCTATGAGAGCGTCCCAGAACGCCAAGTATGTTGGCGTGGGTCCCGATTTAAACCACACAGGACGCAGACATGCAAGCTTCCAAGGTTATGGATAGCTTGATTTTCCTGGGCCTAACTTTGTCTTTATCCCTAATCTCTGCGGTCTATGGCAGAAGGGGAATTATGGTGGCTGTCTTTTTCAGCATAAGTTATTTTATGCATCATTAGCAGGTCCTTTTTGTGAGGATTGATCCCCTGACATCATGGAGGTGGGCAAGAGGCAGGATTCAGCGAAAAGAGAAACTGTGACACCTGTATTGGTACTTGCTGCACAAAGAGGAAATGTTTGGTGAGTTATTATGCATTCTCACTATATCCTGTATGATTTCTGTTTTTAGAGCAAGCCTAAAAAAGTGTTAACTAAGAGAAAGAATAAAGAATGTGCCCTATGTAGAACTGCTCTTTCATCTTCCTACGAAAAGAGGTTATGTCAACAATGTATTGACAAAACGGTAGCTGAAGAATCACCTTCCTTTCTGAAAAATATCAAGACTCTCATTAGATCGGAAGTCAAGAGTACTCTTAAAGGGAGTCTTTCACCTGTTTTTCACCAATATAACTAAAAGCACTGCCTCACAGAAGATTGCAAACACATCCGAAACATACCTGTGTGCGCTTTGTGTCTGTATTACATGTCCAGGAAAAGCACTTTTATTATGCAGGGAAACAGCTCCCAAGTGTCCAGCTCTTCTGCTGCAAGTGCCCATAGGAAACCAGACTGAAGAGGGGAGGGCTGCTTTAGCTGCTCATATGTTGGGACAGACCTTCTTTGAAAACTGGCATTCCAAGCTTTCAAATGATACACTGGATATAATGATATGTGATTTTGGTATCAGAAGATATATCTGTTAGAAATTGAGTCAGGAGTGAAAGCTGTTGTTAGTTTCACTTTCAGCTGGGCACTTGGGAGCTGTTTTCCAGTAGAATAAAAGTGCTTTTTCTAAACATGGAATGCAGACACAAAGTTCACACAGGTATGTCTGGGATGCAAACACAAAACAGGTGAAAAAAAAAACAGGTTAAAGACTCCCTTTAACCCTTACAGTACCAGCGCCGTACATGTACGGCGCTGGTACGATGCGGGCACATGGCGCCCGCTCGCGGGTGCGGCGGGCGTCATGGCCGGCAAGTCTCTGCTGTTTCTAACAGCAGAGACTTGCCGCTACCTACTGCATCGGCGGCGTCTTCCGGGGTGACTAGATGCCGTGATCACACGTGATCACGGCATCTAGTTGCGTCTAAACCCGGAAGCGTTCGCTTCCGGGTGGTGTACAGACACCCCGTGTGGCCAATCGGGGTGTCTGTACACCATATGAAAACTGTAATCCTCGCTGGTGAGGATTACAGTTTTCAAAGTGCAATTCTTATTCTGGCCACTAGATGGCAGGCCAGGATAAGAAATGAGCAATTCATGGATTTAACTGCCTCTAGTAAATCCATGATTGCTCATAAAGAAAATTAAAAAGCCACAATATATAAGCTCATATTTGAGCATTCAAATAGTAAAAAAAAAATAAAAACAAAATGTTAAAAATATATAAAAAATAAAAAGATATAAAAGTTCAAATCACCCCCCTTTCCGTATAAGTAAAAAATAAATACCTAAATAACACTAAATATAGACATCATGGGTATCACCGTGACCGAAAACGCCCGTACTTTTAAAATATAAAAAAAAATCCAATACGGCGAATTGTGTGGCGGAAAAAAGCGTCCAAATGGCGATTTGCCGTTTTTTGTCGCTTTTTTTTTCTAAAAAAATTAAATAAAAAGTGATCAAAAAGTCATACACACCCCAGAATGGTATTAATAAAATCTTCAGATTGTCCCGCAAAAAATGAGCCCCCATACAGCTCTGTACACATAAATACCAAAAAGTTATAGGGGTCAAGATATGACAAGGAAAAAAAAAAAAAAGGGCAACTTTCTAATTTTTTTTCACTATCAAAACGCAGGAAAAACTATGCATATTAGGTATTGCCGGATTCGTACTGACCAGTAGAATGAAAATAACGGGTCAGTTTTAATGCACATCGAACGCTGTAAATAAGAAACCCGTAGAACTGTAGCGGAATAGCGTTTTTTTTGCAATTTCACCTGATTTGGAATTTTTTTCCCGCTTCCCACTACACCATATGCAATATTAAATGGTGGCGTTGGAAAGTACAACTTGTCCCGCAAAAAACAAGCGTCATACAGCTATGTGAACAGAAAAATAAAAGAGTTATGGCTGTTTGAAGGCAGGGAGCGCAAAACGAAAATGCATGACCGAAAAAACCTCCGGTACTGAAAGGGTTAAGTCCAGTAAAAAAACGGAAGATGATAGAAGATAGTATTGTATCTCAAGATGAATCATCACAGGAAAGTGACTCCCCTCTGGAAGCTTTCCCTTCAGAAATCTAGTCCTCATCAGATGAAGAATGTGGAGAAAAAGATTGCTTTCCTCCGGAAGATACAGAAAAATTGCTTAAAGCAATTAGATCCACTATGCATCTAGAATAGGTTAAGGAAGATAAATCTGTAGTTGACTCCATGTTTGAAGGTTTACAGGAGAAAAAGCGTAGATGTTTTCCAGTTCATAAAAATGTCTTTGCACTGATTAAAAAAGAATGGAAAAGACCTGATAGAAAAGTCTTTATTCTAAGGAGTTTTAAATGTAAATATACGTTTGAAGAAGAAGCTTCCTTATCTTGGGATAAGGCTCCCAAGATTGACGTTGCAATCCCTTCCTTTTGAAGATTCCTTTTATTATCAGAGTCCTGTCAGACAATCAGACAGTAACATATGTCAGTCATCAGGGGGGAACAAGGTCAGCTACCCTCTGGTTAGAAGCAAACTGATTGTTAAAGAACTTGGAAGGGCAGGTCAGCCTTATCTCTGCTCTCCATATAAAGGGGAAGGACAATTCTCAGGCAGATTTTTTGAGCAGATGCCAACTGAAGCAAGGGGAATGGTCTTTAAACCAATTAATTTTTTCAAATATCATAAACCTTTGGGGGACTCCGGTTATAGATCTTTTTGCTTCCCGTAAGAACAAGAAGGTAGACCAGTTTTGTTCTCTGAATCCCAAAGAATGGGGGGATGCCTTTTTACCCTTTCAGTTAATACCCCTTGTACTAAAGAAAATCAGGATAGACAGGGCAAGAGTAATTTTGATTTCTCCCTTCTGGCCCAGAAGGGCTTGGTTCACTCGTCTCAGAACGATGTATGTGTCCAATCCTTGGATTCTTCTGGACCTACTGTCACAGGGTCCTGTTTGTCATCCAGCGGTCCGGGGTCTTCATTTGACGGCATGGAATTTGAAAAGGGCTTATTAGCTAAAAAAGGGTTTTCTCAGGATCTTATTGCTACCCTTCTTAAAAGCAAAAAGGCAGTAACAGTATCGATCTATGCTAGGATTTGAAGAAAGTTTATCGATTGTTATTGTCTAGATCCTAGTAAATTACCTATTTCTGTGCCCATATCCCAGAATTCCTCCAGAAGGGCCTTGGGGTTAGCCAAAAAAACCTTAAAGGTTCAGGTCTCTGCACTTTGTGTTGTTTTTGATGAGAATTTTGCACTGGATCCCTGGGTAATTAGGTTCTTTAGAGCAGTTGAGAGAAGTACACCGGTCCGGGTTTCTAAAGTCCCGCCATGGGATTTGAACCTCGTACTGAAAGCCTTGACTCAGCCACCCTTTGAGCCCATTGAGTCCAGTAATATTAAACATCTGACCTTTTAAATTAGTTTTACTAGTGGCCTTAACTTCTGCTCGCAGAATTAGTGAACTACATGCAATGTTCAAGAAGCCTCCCTTTACAACCATTTTAGAAGATACGGTTATCATTTATCCGGATCCAGCTTTTTTACCTAAAGTTTCATTGAAGTTTCATAGATCCCAAGAAATAGTGCTACTCTCTTTTTGTAATGATCCCCAGTCTCCTAAGGAGAAAGAATTTTATTCTTTAGCGGTAGCGCCTTATCTTCAATCTGCCAAGGATTGGAGGAAGTCCTCAACCTTATTTGTCCATTTCTCGGGGCCAAACAGGGCAAAAATGCTTCAAAGAGCTCCTTGTCTAGGTGGTTTGGACTTGGAATTTCTTAGGCTTACCTGGAATCGCGACTTTCACCTACATTGTTGGTAAAGGCACATTCCATTCGTTCTGTTTCTACTTGGGCGGAAAGATCTTGTGCATCAATTGAACAGATTTGTAGAGCTGCCACGTGGTCCTCACCTTCTACGTTTTTCCATCACTATTGTTTGGATCTTAACTCTTCCTCTGAGCTTTCTTTTGGTAGAAAGGTTCTACAAGCTGTGGTCCCTCCCTAAGGAAGGATTTTGCAAGGAAGGGTGTTGCAAAAAAAAAATTTATATATAATTTTTAAATTTATATATAGGAAAAAAATGCAATGCAACAGTGTGCTTTTGCATTGTATCTTTTTCCTTTATGTATCTAGCCATGGCAGCGTGCACCTGCGCTTTTGGATGTGCTGACTGACCCCCTTTTTCTTTGCAGTAAATAAATATATATATATATATATATATATATATATATATATGTATGTGTGTGTGTGTGTGTGTGTGTGTGTGTGTGTTGGTTGATGATGTGTGGGGTTGGAGTCCCTCTCATGCTCTGTAAACCACTGGGGTGGGAGAGAGGCTCCACCTTTTTATTCTGTAGGTTTCCTGTCCCTGGAGGCGGAACCTCTCTCTCTCTATGGTGCTGTCGTGGGGTCTGGAAAATACGATTACCGGTAAGTGTAATCATAATTATTTGTTTGCAGGAGGCCTAACAGGGCTGAGAGGAGGGGTTCTGGGGCAGAATGGCCTCCCAAGCCACCTTCATGGTTTCCAGACAGGTATTTAACAATCTGTTAAATAAGTTCTGAGCATTAATTAATGCTAGGAGCATCAGGTACATATGTACCTGGCTGGCAGCCATTGTTGTCTTCCTGAATTCAACTTTATCGCCATCTTCAGGACAAGGATACAGTTCAAAACTGTGGTAAGGGTGGCAATATTAGGCTGTGATGCCTTAGACTGATGCCATACAGTGGCATCGGTTCACCATAGAGTTCCGTTTAAAAAAAAGTTTTGTGGGGTTTTTTTTACGGACTGCGTAGGATACAAGAACAAGGTGTGCATCAAACAGAGGCATAAAATGTGATGTGAACCCTTAATCGTGCCTTTTTTTTTTTCGTCCTCAGCTTATGAACACTCAGTGTTGTTACAATGCCCCAGGCTGCCCAAGAACTTGAAGAAGCCCCCCTCCCCCCTGTGGTAGTATTGTTATATTCAACATCACTAATTTAAAAAGTGGCTTCAGTTTAGAGATTTATCATGTGAAAGAGCATCTGTTACCATGAGCAGCCCTATTAAAGGGACTCTGTCATGAGGATCAATTCTATTAAAGGGAATCTGTCACCTAATTTTACTCTATGTGACCCATGGCAATGCAGGGTAGTGCTGCCTAACATAATTAAAACTATTCCTGCCCTGACAGCCCATGACCACCTCCCCATAAAAGGAATCTGTCACCATGGTCTTAGACTATTATCTGCTATAATACATGAGTAGTCCTGCAGATAAGGAGTCTAGATCTTTTTTTTCCTACTATCCTCAGTTCCTCCGCTGTTAGCACTCGGAGGTGCACTGAAATACAGAGTCTGGACTGCCGTGCCATTTTAACAGGAGTCTTATGTTAGCACAGCATGACAGTCCAGGGTGTGTATTTCAGTGCAGATGTGTGCACTCACAGTGGCATAATGTGGGGCATTAGGACAAATCATGATCTAGACTCCTTATCTGCAATACTAATTATGTATTACTGCACATAATAGTCCAAGACCATGCCTAACCACCTAACTGTTTTGCCCGAGTCCAGCTTGGGCAGTGGGAAAAGTAGCTAACTGGAGGGGGGAGGGCTGCTTTAGATGCTGCTATCTCCTAAATGGTAGCAGCTAGAAACATGCAACTGGTCTTGTTTGAATGCTGACATTCCAGGCTTTCATACAAAACAAGACAGCTAAAGTCCAAGCAACAGAGGAGAAATCACAGTTAGAAATCAAGTCAGGAATAATCACCAGTAAAACCTGTTTTTCCTTTCACTTTCAGCTGCATTCACAGCATCTCGATATCCCAATTTCAGTGATATCTTCCCCTGTACTGAACAGATTGCTGTCAGTCTGGTATTTTCTGAAAGCTTGGAATGTCAGCTTTCAGACAATAAAAGCTCATAGCTGGTACCAAACCAGAGATATGAGCAGCTAAAGCAGCCCCCCCCTCCAGTTAGCTACTTTTCCCATTGCTGGAGCTGGACTGGGGCAAAACAGTTAGGTGGTTAAAGCAGGCATACTGCCTAGTAAGGTTGATTAAGTTGAATTAAATGATCCTTTTATTCCTGCAATCTCATGTATGGTTCACTTTGCTTTTGCAGATGAGGTGTTTAGAGCCCTGAGGTCAGGCCTAGCCCCTTGGAGCACCACTTCACGTCCACTTTTCCCTCAATTTCTGTTACCGTCATGGTCTGTTTCATAGAGTCATGCATCCTCATTATTTGGAAGTCTGGCCCTGAAATTTTGTGCTGTCACTGGTGAGACTTCATCGGCACTTGAGCAGTTAATCTCACAAGGCTCTCCCCACTGAGATCTGCAGTACACAAGCGCTGATGTAAGTTTCCTCCCAAAGGAGACATCATAGGCGCTTATGTAGTACAGATCTCGGTAAGGAGAGCCTTGTGAGATCAACTGCACATGCACCAATGAAGTCTTGCCTGTTGCCAGCATAAGCAGGAGATTTCAAAGCCCGACTTCTGAACGAGTATGCCTGACCCTTTCAATCAGACCATGAGGGTAATGGTGATAAGCGGAGTGAAGGTGAAGCTGCGCTCCGAGAGACTAGGCCAGCTCCCCAGTTCTCCAATTGCCTTATATGCATATGAATAAAAGTAAAGATTTTGCTGTGACTGTACATCTGTTTGCAGAAATACAGGATCATTTAAAGGGATTATGCAGGAATTGATAATTGCCTATCCTCAGGATAGGTTGTCATTATCACATCTGTGGATGTCCGATTCCTGGCAGTTGTTTGAAGAGGAGGCAGTGCTCCATGAGAGCACTGCCCATTGTGCTTCATGCAGCAGTGGCACAGTGTAATTGCAAGTACAAGTAAATGTAATTACTCTGTACCTCCAAGATGACACGTAGTGTAATGAAGAGGAAGTAATGCTCTCATGGAGCACCTTCTCCTCTTCAACAGTTTCATGGAGCTGCTGTAACTGGAGTTAAATTTATGTCTCATTTTAGTGTAAGACCATATAGTATATAATATAGATATATGGTGTGTATATATATATATATATATATATATATATATATATATATTCATATTAGTGGGTTTGCTGTTTATACTTTCAATGGTTCTCTCAGCAGCGTGGGAGACAGGTGACCTAAGTGACCCCTGGACTGAGAATATTTAGGTTAAGGTCTGTCTCCAGCCATCTGGGAATGATTCAGCTGCTGGGGCCCTAACATAAATATTCTCCTATTTCTCGAGAAATGATAATTGGCTTAGCATATCAGTTACTCAGGGAGTAATTATGTTATGGATTGTCGGACCCTTTATATTTTCCCAGATGTTGTACATAAATATTCTCCAGATAATGAGAATGGGTATGTGGAGTATATTTATGTAATGTAAAACAACCCTTTATAGGTACCAGATGTGGACATTGTCACCATTAGTTATTCACACGCTCGTCACCCCCCTCCCTCTTCCACAAGGGAGGGGGGTGGAGTGACGCTAAGATCCCATAAAGGTCTCATTCAGACCACTTCATTTAGCCTCAGCCTGGGACAAACACTGGTTTGTATCCAGCAGATTGCTGATTCGCCACTATCCTCACCTAGGCTGCATTTGAAGCAGACGGGGCTCCCTAGGTTCATCATCATCATTTCCATATTTACACGAAGCTAAGTATAATAAACTTTATTACTTTATTTTTAATCAATTATTGTTTGTGTCTGGGTCTTCAGTATACTGTATTCATAACCAAGAAAGAGCTCATTTGCATACATTTGGTGTCAGAAGTGGGATCTTGGATACGGTATACTGACCCTTGCATAATTATTATTGTAAAGTATTATTGTTAAGGCCTAGTTACTAATATTGAGTTAGTTGTGTATGTTTGTGCCTAGTACCTAATTATCTGTTGGAGGTTGGGCTATAACATAGGTTGAGGTAGAGAGTTAAGATATTGTGACTAGGATAGAATGGCATTTTCATTGTTTAAAGGGGGAAAGAATCAGCACACGGGTCCATTACCTTCTTGGGTGCTTAGCTCCGGACACTGGGCCCCAATCGCCCATGAGTGCAACAAATATGTTGCTCCCCAGTGCTTGGCTGACCCCTGTCAAGCAGCTGTGGGTTTGGATTTGTCCCGGTATAACCCTTCTGAACAAAAAGCGGCAGCAAGTGTGGGATGGATTTGCGTGCAGGCTCTTTAGGAGGAGACAGCGAAGCGAGAGGCAATTGAACAGGAGCTGCAGGCAGCTACTGAGCAATTGGCGCTTTTGCGGACCTGTATGAAGGACATTGAGAAGCATAATGGGAAATTGAGTGATCAGTTTTCCAATTATGTAGTCCATACTGTACAAAAACGCAGACGGAGAAAACAGAAACCACTCCCAGGTGACAGAAGTGTTTATAGAGTAAGAACTTTAATTCAGCAAAATAAATGGGATGCTGTGGGGGAGTGGTCAGGATTGTCGTCATCAGATGAGGAGATAGAAATAGAAGAGGAAGAAGTGTGTCCCATTGTAACAACAAAATCAAAAAGGGAGGTTACACAGAGAGCTTCAGCTTCGGGGGATCATGACTATAGTCAGGGAGCTGAGCAAAATTATGTAGAGGAGACCCGTACTTATACCGCAGGAGAGCTCACTGAGCTGGGAAATAAGTACAAGCAGAGGCCAGGTGAGGGATTATTGTCATGGGTGTTGAGAGTATGGGATCTTGGAGGGGACGGTGTTCAGTTGAGTAACAGAGAAGCAGTGGGGTTGGGCAGCTTGTGCCTGGATGCTAGAGTTAGGCTTCAGATGAGAAGAGCCAGAACTACTGGAAGTACATTTTCTTTGTTGCATCTGAGAAGAGATTCTATAGTACAAGTGCATGAGACCCCGTCTGAATTGATTAATGTATCCCCATGATTCTCACTGTCTGAAGGCATAACAAGACTCAGAGAGATTGGTTGCATAGGAGGTTTAGCTAGGGATCCCTTACCTGAAGAGGGTGTCTATTCTGTGGCTGCACAGTGGAACGGTCCTGACATGGAGAAGTTCACTAACCTAATGAAGCAGAAAATCTTGACTAGTGCTCCCTCCCACCTCAAGGCAGCTTTGTTTACAATGTTAAGTGCTATTGATGCTAGGAGGGAGACTGTGTATGAAGCCGCTGCATTGTTAGGACAGCTGAGTGAATTAGAGAAGAATAATAAAATGCAAAAGTCCAGGAAGATCGCTTGCTAAAGCGTTGGAAAGATCTAAAACAGCAGGGTAAATTACACCCAGTAGGATCAAAAATGAATGTCTCTGGGGAGGATGAAAAGATGTCTTGTCCCTATAGCGGTGCAAAAAGAGCCCTCTCAGAACATGTGAGAAGAGAAAAAAGGGGGTGGGAGGTACCAGAACCCCTTGATTGACAGAAAGGCGAGTCCCCTGCCAGTATGAGGAAAGTGTGTGCGATGAAGCCAGGGGACAAACGCCCATATGCTTCTGTTGAAATATACTGGCAGGACAAAGGCACACCACAAAGGGTTACTGCATTGCTTGACACAGGGGATGAGGTTTCACTGTTTCAGGGACATCCGAGGGGTGACAAACAACAGTCCTGGGTGGCAATTGAAGGATTGGGGGGACAAAAGACTTGGGCTAAGAGGGTACAATGCAGACTGAGGATAGGAAAGGGTCCCATCTTTAAAGCATAAGTTCTGGTTTCTGAATTACCCGACAATATCTTAGGTATGGACATACTTAAGGGACAAACTATACATACAATGTCTGGGATTTATGCTTTTGGTACCTCAATCCATTGTTTTTCTATCTCTGCAGTCAAACCCATCGTGCGTGGCCATGCTAAGTGGACCCCAGTGTACATCCCTCCGCCCGACCAACCAGTATACCTGAAACAATACCGCATCCCTGGTGGACACAAAGACATCTCAGACACCATTCAAGCATTGCTTACTTCAGGAGCTGTCAGACCTGCAACCAGCGCGTACAATGCCCCCATGTGGCCAATTAAAAAAGATGACGGGACTTACCGGATGACCATCGATTATCGTGGGCTTAACAAGGTGGCCCCACCTTTGGCATCAGCAGTTCCAGACATGGTATCTGTTGTGGAACACATCACACAGACTGCAGGCGAATGGCATGCCATATTGGACTTAGCTAATGCATTCTTTTCCATCAGCATCGCAGAGGAGTCCCAGGACCAGTTTGCCTTCACCTGGGACGGACGACAGTATACATTGACTGTGGTGCCACAAGGATATCTGCATTCTCCCACCATTTGTCATGGACTGGTAGCTCGAGACTTAAAAATGTTACCTGCATTGACTTGTACTCTGTACCATTACATCGATGACATCATGATTTCAGGGGCTACCAAAGAGGATGTTGCTAAGGACTTAGAGACTGTTCGCAAACACATGCAACACCGAGGGTGGGCAATAAACCCAAATAAAGTGCAGGGACCTGCACAACAAGTGAAATTTCTTGGCATGATATGGACTGGGCCACAAAAGGTCATCCCAGAACCAGTCCTAGACACCATTGCTAATTTGAAAGCTCCTTCATCTGTGAAAGAGGCACAAAGCATTCTGGGTGTGCTAGGATTTTGGTGATCATTTGTGCCACATCTTGGACTGATCTTGCGACCGATCTACAACATCACAAGAAAGAAAGCCGTATTTACCTGGGGACCTGATCAAGATGGAGCTTTGGAACAAGCTAAAGCTGCTGTAAGAGCCCATAATGCCCTAGGTCCCCTTCTGCCTGATCAACCGTTTTTCCTAGATGTGACAGTAACTGAACATGGAATGTCTTGGGGTTTGTGGCAGAAAGCTGCAACAGCCAGTACTCACAAAACACCTATTGGGTTCTGGTCTAAGCAGTTTTCACCTGCCCAGAGAAAGTATAGCCCCTTGGAGAAAGAACTGTTAGCTGCCTACACTGCTTTGCAGCATGTGGAACCTACCACAAAACAACAACCTGTAACTATAAGGACTGATCTACCTATTGCAGGGTGGGTTCGACAAGAAGGACTTGGTGCTCGAACAGCGGTGGCTCAAAAGCCAACGCTACAGAAGTGGAAATGGTACCTGAGTGAGCGGGGTGGACTGTCTACTCAGGAGCCATTACTCATTAGTCAGCAGCTGGCAGGCCATGTAACGTTTGAAGCAACAGAGGAAGAACAGCCAGTCTTGCAAATCGGTGGGGGACCCTGCCATGAGGCCCCTCCATGGGAGCAACTTACTCCAGAAGAACGACAGCAAGCTTGGTTCACAGATGGATCTGCTACTATTACTAGCCAAGGCCATGTATGGGTAGCAGCAGCATATCAACCTGTCACTGAAACCATTCTTCATCAAACAGGAGAAGGCGGATCCAGTCAGTATGCAGAATTATAGGCTGCGAGAATGGTGATAGAGGAAACTGAAGGATCGATCATCATCTACACTGACAGTTGGGCTGTCTTCAAAGGTTTGACTGCATGGATGGCTACATGGCAGAAAGATGGCTGGGCAGTGAACGGTAAAGAGATCTGGGGTGGCCCCAGTTTGTGGACATTTGTGTGGGAACAGGCCCATAAAAGATCTATTCGTGTAGGGCATGTTAATGCACATCAGGACGAACCTAACAATCAATTAACTGATGACTTACTACATTGAAACTATTGACTTTATTGACTACGTACTATAGGACACCAGTTGAAATACAATCTGACAATGGATCCCATTTTACTGGAAGAAAAATCAAAGACTGGGGCGGAGGAAAATGATCTATTCTGGGTGTGGCACATCGCTTGCTATCCCCAAGCAGCAGGCCTCATTGAACGCATGAACGGTTTGATAAAAGAACAAATACGAAAACTTACACCCACACACACACTGCGGGGATGGGATAGGGTGTTAGCTCAGGCCACACAGTTACTGAATCAGAGGGTGGTGGGAGGTTCTACTCCAATTCAACGCATGTTAGGACAGGGACAGGACCGAACACTTCCTTCTTTGATAGTGACAGCCAGGAAAACATTGACCACGACGACTGACACAACACAAATTCCCGTCAGGGCACATGAAGGAAAGGAGTTTGGGGATCCCCCATGGGTGGTGGGAGGAGACAAGGAGTTGCCCCCATGTGGATATTTGATTCCCACTGGTATTTTGAAGGTTGAGGGAAACAATCATTTGTACTTTAAACCAACAGGTTCTCTAGCCGAATGGTGTGATTGGGTGGAGGAAGCCAAGAAAAATGATCTAGGAGAATACTGTGTGGAAATTGTTCTTGAAGCGGGGTAGATTGGTTAAGGAAGAAAAAAGTAGGTGATTTGATATTGGTTCCGAAGGAATTGAAGGTGAAAGTGCAGGTGCAAACCATGGAGACAGGTACCAAAGTGTGGATCGCTCCAAGTGTAGCTGACAAGACAGTGCAACCGAAAGTAGGGGAAGTAATAGCGAAAGGACAGGGAAATACATATTTTGTGTTGTATGAAGGTACTGATTCTCCTGTTTATCTTCCTTCTTACAGATTGATCCCAATCTTGTACTGAAGATGACGGCCCTGATGATGGGGGTACTGACGTTGATGGTCCTTAAAGACACCAGAGGAGATGAGCTCCATGACAAACTGAAGGATTCATGGGATAATCGGTTCCTCCGGATGCATGGATCTATTGCTGGGAGAGCCATGTTAACCAATTGTTGGCTATGTTCCCATTCACCTATCTCCTCAAAGACAATGCCATATCTAGCTATTCCTCTGACCCAAGGAGAACTACTACAGACAGAATGTGCACCGGATTTGTTATCCAATACCCTAACCAATGGAGATATGACCCGAGTGTCACTTAAAGTCCTAGCCTGGGCCCAACAGCCTTGGTGGGTCATAAATTTTACTGAAACCAGCATTGGTAAAAGGTCCTGTAAGTCTACGGATGAAGGACAACAACAGTGTATACATTTTAATGCCACCCAAGGGGCATTAGGAGATATTCCTATGCGGGAGAACATTAAACTCAGTTTCAGATGCCAACCTTCAGAAGGATGTTTGTACGGAGGACGCATACGGATGAACCTTCATGATAGAGACTGGCAATTTAACTCCTTGTTTAATGGTGACATTAATAATGCACAGGAAAATAATACTGTACGAAGTAATTGTAGTAAGCTGAGACAAGAACATGTTGAGTATTCCCGTTCCCCTTGCCCCGCTGTAAAATGGGTGCCTCCTTTTCTTTGGTGTTTGCATAGAAATGCTACCATGTTAGTGTCATATGCTAGTCAAGCGGTGCTGAATCCCGGTTTTGTTTTGCCCACTGGGATATTCTTTGTATGTGGCACTAATGCTTTTAAATGGATACCTAGAGGGGAGGTGGGTAGATGTACATTAGCCAGATTAATGCCCGCTACTTGGGTATATCAGACTAATGAGATACCTATCCATAAAATACCTAAACATACGTTATACAGAAGAGCTGCTAATAAAGCCAAACCCCTAACACATCTCCCCTGGGAAAAGAAATTTGGCTTATCACTATCAGTGGTAGGATTGGCTATTCAAAATGCTCACACAATTGAAAAATTAGGGGAATTATTTGATCAAGTTAGTGAAGACATTCTGGATGCCCTCAATAATACAGCCTCTGAATTACTTATGTTAAATACAGTGGTAAATCAGCATGCTCTAGTGTTAGATTATCTAACAGCAGCTCAAGGAGGTCTTTGTCAAATAGTAGGACCTGCCTGTTGTCATTTCATAGATAATTCTAGCATAGTTAAAATCATGCATGATGGGAACATGGGCATGAATTAAAAGAGGAATTTAGGAAAAATAATTCCCAGGATGATTGGAATTTACATCTCCCTGATTGGCTTAGTTGGTTAAATCCCACTAACTGGTTCAAGGGAACAGGCGGATGGATTGGAGGTATTTTTCAATTGGCCTTACATATATTAATAGTGAGCATTGTAATATATTGCTGTGTACGTATTATTTTTGTATGTATTACTAAATGTACTAGGAATACTGTGCCAGCTCTCCCCTTAAGAACTGTTACACTAAAATGAGCCAAGGGTGGAGTGTAACCGGAGTTAAATTTATGTCTCATTTTAGTGTAAGACCATATACTATATAATATAGATATATGGTATATATATATATATATATATATATATATATATATATATATTAATTCATATTAGTGGGTTTGCTGTTTATACTTTCAATGGTTCTCTCAGCAGCGTGGGAGACAGGTGACCTAAGTGACCCCTGGACTGAGAATATTTAGGTTAAGGTCTGTCTCCAGCCATCTGGGAATGATTCAGCTGCTGGGGCCCTAACATAAATATTCTCCTATTTCTCGAGAAATGATAATTGGCTTAGCATATCAGTTACTCAGGGAGTAATTATGTTATGGATTGTCGGACCCTTTATATTTTCCCAGATGTTGTACATAAATATTCTCCAGATAATGAGAATGGGTATGTGGAGTATATTTATGTAATGTAAAACAACCCTTTATAGGTACCAGATGTGGACATTGTCACCATTAGTTATTCACACGCTCGTCACCCCCCTCCCTCTTCCACAAGGGAGGGGGGTGGAGTGACGCTAAGATCCCATAAAGGTCTCATTCAGACCACTTCATTTAGCCTCAGCCTGGGACAAACACTGGTTTGTGTCCAGCAGATTGCTGATTCGCCACTATCCTCACCTAGGCTGCATTTGAAGCAGACGGGGCTCCCTAGGTTCATCATCATCATTTCCATATTTACACGAAGCTAAGTATAATAAACTTTATTACTTTATTTTTAATCAATTATTGTTTGTGTCTGGGTCTTCAGTATACTGTATTCATAACCAAGAAAGAGCTCATTTGCATATAGCTGCATCTCTCACCAGTGTTTTGGTGAGCACAGACACACCTGATAGCTTACCATGCACAGGTTGGTATTGAGGCTTAGCCCCATTGCCTTGAATGGGGCTAAGCTGCAACTAAGCCAATGTATAGTGATGTCATTGGCCTAGGAAGAGGCTGTGGCACTCACAAACTGCTGGCCTCTTTTAACAGCTGATCAGCCGGGGTCCTGGTTTTGGATGCCCACCATATCTGATATTGATCACCTATCCAGAGGATAAGTCATCAATATAAATTCCTGGACAACCCCTTTAGTTCACCATGATCAATTGTACCAGGCAATATGCATGATTTACGAGGTAATCATGGTGATAGATGCTTGTTTATATTTTAACATATTTCTATCTATATCTTTCGTAGATATATATTTTAATAAAACTGTTGAATGAGAGTTTTTTTTTTTCATAAAGGCCATGTGACCTGATGAATATTATGACATTGGCCTAGGAAGAGGCTGTGTTGCTCATGGAGCACCACGGTCTATACAAATAACTAATCGGAAAGGCCGGTTCCCCACTGATGTCCTACCCTGAAGATAGATCACCAGTGTTAAACATTTAGACAACCCCTTTAATGCTTTGTAATATGCAGGCGGCACTCCGTGTAGAATGGCGGTGCACGGGTCGGCGGTTGGCGTCCAGAGTAATCTTTACAAATAAACGACCGGCACTCGCTGTTGTGCAGTATAAATATTGCTTTATTGCCACATTATATGTGACGCGTTTCAGCACTAACCGTGCCTTCCTCAGACAAGATGTCTGAGGAAGGCACGGTTAGTGCTGAAACGCGTCACATATAATGTGGCAATAAAGCAATATTTATACTGCACAACAGCGAGTGCCGGTCGTTTATTTGTAAAGATAACCCCTTTAATGCTGTCAAACAGACAAGAGAACAAAGTTCTGATGGCCAGGTTCTCAATTGCCAAGTTATATAGGGATGGAGAATATTAACATTCTTGGTGAGTTTTCTGTTGTGGGAAAAATAGGACGGATTCCTATTTTTCAAAGATGCTACAACTTGGGGGGCATATATTAGAGTCATTTTTAAAGATTTACTAAAACTATGAAAAGAAACAACCTTAAATGGGTATTCTGGTTGTTTGAAGTGCTCCTCTATCCATAGGACAAGGGATCAGATTGGTGGGGGTCCTACCACTGGGAACCCCACCGAGCACAAGAACAGGAGCCCCGCAGCCCCTTGAAATGAACAAAGCTGCCGGTCACACATGCGCGTGACTACTTTATTTATTACTACAGGAGTACACTGCTCGAAACTCACATAGAAATTAATGGAGCACCTGCACGCATACCTGACTGGCCGCCCGGTCCAATGAACATAACATGACTGCTTCAGGCCTGGCAGGGATTGGACTGGTAGCGCAGGACATTTCAAAGGAAATATGTGACCACCTGCAAACTCTATTATTACATGCTTCATGGAGAGGACTCCTGAGCGTGCACACTTAATAGAGAGGACTAATTTCAGTAAGAAAACGGATAACTCAGGGGATCGACCTGTATTGAAGTATAGATGATTACATACTGGGGGAACAGGACCCCCTTTCTCAGGATCGGTAGCGTCCCAGCAAGCAAAACCCCTCCAATTAGTTATTCCCTATCCTGTGTATAAGAGATTACTTAAAAACTTGCCCCGCATCTTTATGCAAGGCTACTATTATGGCATAGCATAATGTGGCTACAGGAGACCCCAATAAATATAAAAAATGTTCAATAAATGGGGAGCCAATAATATTTACTTTAGATTTCTATTGGTAGTACATCAGAGCTGGGGCGTGACACCTCTGATATCTCTTATGTGACCGAGTGACCAAACTCCTACCAGACTGCTGTCATGAAGACACCAGTCACAGAATTTGAAATACATTACACTGTAAGTATCTGGCTGGCGAGCAAAACAAACAGACCCCCAAAACTTCACTTCCAAAAATAACAAAATAATGGATTATAGTTGTCTGTAAGTTGTGGCCCAACTGCTCACTAGGTGATTAAAGGGGTCCTCTGAATTAAGAAAATAAAAATACTTAAATATTACTTTATTATAAATATATTCCCAAATATCTTTCATTAGTTATAATGGCTTGTTTTGTCTGGGGAGCAATCATTTGGAGAAACAAAATGGCCACTGTCCTATCAGTCCACACAAAACCTGTCCTAATCACACAGGAGGACAAGTTCAACTTGAGGTAAAGAGCTGCCTCATCCTCCTCTCCTACTTGTCAGGGATTATGATCCTGAATACAGTGTAATATATTTAGCTGAATCTTTGTGGGAATGGAAATCATGAGGAGACATGTACAGAGAGGACAGACAGGACAGACTGTGGTAATGGAGACTGCATACAAGAGCTGCTGCTTACTAGCCACATCTGCTCATGAACTCAATTCCTACAGAGATTCAGCTGAAGATCTTATCATCTGTATTCAGGATCATAATCCCTGACCAGTAGAGCAGAGAGAAAGATGAGGCAGCTCTTTACCTCAGTGTTGTGAAGTAACTTGTCCTCCTGTGTGATTAGGACAGGTTTTGTGTGCACTAATAGGAAAGCGGCAATTTTGTTTCTCCTAATGATTACTCCCCAGACAAAACGAGCCATTATAACTAATGTATGGTATTTGGGAACATATTTATAATGAAATAATATTTAAGTATCTTTATTTCTTTAATTCCTGGAGAACCCCTTTAACGAAGGAGATATATCGAATGGACTTTTTATAGCACCTACATGTAGAACCTCCCTAAAAAAAACTGTAGTCATTTCAGAAGTCACCAGCTAAAATGGAGGTGCTGTAAGGAGGACCTCCCTCAGGGGTGGATTGGCAATTTACCTCACTGGGAAGATTCCTGGTGGGGCCGGTTGCCTTCACTATGCAGTGGGCCACCAGCACCCTCTCTCCCCTCACACTTGTGGCTTCGGCATTATATTGATAATGACAGCGCAGCCCTCTGCAATACACATCGCAGGCCGCTATCACACATATGATAATGACCAGACAGCAGGGCGGCCTAAGATGTGTATTGCAGAGGGCCACGCTGTTATTATCATGATAATGGAGTCATCTCCACATGGCCACACAGCAGAGGAGGAGGGAGTGCTCCTCCCTGCCTCCAGTGAGAAGTGCCAAGGAAGAGCCGCCCTGCCAAAAACTGAAGATTGTGTAATGCAGAGGATGAGGAGTGAGGAGCAGATTTGGAGGGTAGAGGTGAGAGCTGCATAGGATATTTCTGTTTAACAGTGGAGACATACTAAATACTAAGGAGACAGTCCATATCTTAACAGCAAGAAAGGAGACTTATAGTCGGCAGACTTACAATAAATCAATAGTGAGACGGATTGTGTGAAGGGAGGATAGCTTCCTCATGCAGACCTGAAGGGCTGTGGCAGTACAAAGGTGAACATGAGTGCTGGTGCTGTGTGTAAGCAAGCAGCAATCTGTCCAGTCTCTGTTTTGCTGGAGTCCTGTCCTGCATAACGGAGACCGGACGAATCCATTATGCAGCCCATAGACTTCTATTATGACGGAATGCCTCTAAAGGCATTCAGTTATGCATATCGTCACAAAATCGCGTTATGGTCCGTGATAACGGAATCCATAACGCAATTCTGCTTTTACCACTAAACAAAGCAGAAATGAATTTCTAAATATGACATTCGCTCATTTGTAATGATAAGAGGTATGACTTTGTTGTACTTGTAATTCATTAATTGGGTCTGAATGTTGTTTATAAGGTCTGGATGATATCCAGTTTGTTAGTGCTTCTGCACTTCAGGTGGGACTTGTTATAATCTTGCTTGAATGCGGGCTATAGTTGGATTATTCCAATGTTTAATATACACAAAAAAATTACCCTTATCTTGTTTCTATAGAGTCCTGATGATATTTGATTTGCTGGCACTCCTGCTCTTATAATAGGACTTGTGGTGCCACTATAATCCTGCTTAAACAGGGTACCTGTGATTGTCCCAATATACGATGCCCAGTAAATGACTCTTTATTAAATGTAAACATTGGCAATAGTTCTGGGGATTATCACTCACAACTCTTATTGCGGTGCGGTCCTCCCTCTATGCTTGCATCAGCCGCCTGCTCCGTTCAGTGACGGCTTGGATGATTTAGCCGTGCATGCCCTGCTGGAACCCAGGATCAAACGTGGATGATGCTATATGGACAGACTTCAACTGTAACATATACACTGTTAAATTAGTATGCTCACTGTATATAACCCTGGAGCTGTCCCTGCTTCCTACCAAAAAGCCTCGAACTTAACCCCTTAAGGACCCGCGCCCTACATACACGGCGCTGGTTGCCATGACTTAAGGCCCAGCGCCATACATGTATGGCGTGCTGATCGGGCGGGTGCAGGATCTGCACCTGTCTGATCATTGGCAGGGGTCCTGCTGTCACAAATGCCCGGAGACCTGCTGCGTACACCCGCATTGGTGAAAACACCGATGCCGGTGTATTAACCCCTTTTATGCTGCAGCATTCATGGGGTTTGCAGAGGGTACGAGTGCCCTCTGCTTCCCCATCGGGTCCCCGCGCTGCAGTGACGGTGACCCGATGTCACAGAAGGCAGCCCCGATACCATCCATAGGCATCGGGGCTGCCTTCTACGGAAGCCTGTGAGATCCAGCCCCTGAGGCTAGGTTTCACAGGCAGGCTGTCAGCATCGAAGCTGACAGCCAATACATTTCAATACACAATGTATTGTAATGTATTGGAGAGGGGATTAGACCCCCAAACATTAAACACCAAGTAATCAAAAAAGTGTATGCGCCCCAAAATAGTACTAATCAAACCGTCATCCCGCTAAAAATTAGCCCATACCTGAGACAATTCCAAAATAATATTGTGTAAAACTTAAATAAATTTTAAAAAGTATACGTATTAGATATTGCCACATCCGTAACGACCTGCTCTATAAAATTATCACATGATCTAACATTGTAAATAGCAAAAAATAGAAACGGTGCCAAAACAGCTATTTTTTGTTACCTTGCCTCACAAAAAGTGTAATATAGGCAACCAAAAATCATATGTACCCTAAAATAGTACCAAAAAAGGCCAACTTATCCCGTAGTTTCCAAAATGGGGTCACTTTTTTAGAGTTTCTACTCTAGGTGTGCATCAGGGGGTCTTCAAATGTGACATGACAACTTAAAATTTTCCCAGTGAAATCTGCCCTTCAAAACCCATATGGCGTTCCTTTCCTTCTGCGCCCTGCCGTGTGCCCGTACAGCAGTTTAGGATAACAAATGGGGTGTTTCTGTAAACTATAGTCTCAGGGTAATAAATATTGAGTTTTGTTTGGCTGTTAACCCTTGCTTTGTTACCGGAAAAAAATGGATTAAAATGGACAATCTGCCAAAAAAGTGAAATTCTGAAATTTTGTCTACATTTTCCTACAATTCTTGTAGAACACCTAAAGGGTTAACAACGTTTGTAAGATCAGTTTTGAATACCTTGAGGGGTGTATTTTCCAAAATGGGGTCATTTTTGGGTGGTTTCTATTATGTAAACCTCACAAAGTGACTTCAGACCTGAACTGGTTCTTAAAAAGTGGGTTTTGGAAATTTTCTGAAAAATTTCAAGATTTGCTTCTAAGCCTTCTAACGTCCCAAAAAAATAAAATGTCATTTTCAAAATGATCCAAACATGAAGTAGACATATGGGGATTGTAAAGTAATAACTATTTTGGAGGTATTTCTATGTATTTTAAAAGAAATTGAAATTTGCAAATTTTTCTAAATTTTTTGTAAATTTTGGTATTTTTTCATAAATAAAAATCAAATATTTTGACTCAAATTTGCCACTGTCATAAAGTACAATAAGTGACGAGAAAACAGTCTCAGAATGGCCTGGATAAGTAAAAGCATTTTAAAGTCATCACCACATAAAGTGACACATGTCATAATTGCTAAAATGGCCTGGTCCTCCTGACATGACTGTTTTAATAGGTTCATGCATTCCCCATGTAATAACAATTCTGGAGCATCTATTCTTATGGCTCTATGTTCTGCCATTTCTTTATTATTTCTACTAGAAGTTATGAATGAATTGCTAGCAGTCTGCAGTAAGGGTACAGCGGGGAGGTAACCAGTTGGGGGTGTGTACCTGCATAGTCTGAAAATGGAAGCACTGATTGGATAGAGTGAGTCTGTGCAGGTACACACCCCCAACTGGTTACCTCCCCTCTGTAACCTTACTGCAGACTGCTAGCAACTCATTCATAACTTCTAGCAGGAATAATAAAGGAATAACACAACATACAGACAAAAGAATAGATGCTCCAGAATCGTTATTACATGGGGAATGCATGAAGCTATTAAAATAGACATGTCAGGAGAAGTGAAAGGTCCTTTTTACTAACAATTCTGGAGCATCTATTCTTATGGCTCCATGTTGTGCCCTTCCTTTTTTTATTTGCACTAGAAGTTATGAATGAATTGCTATTTGTCTTCAGTAAAGGAACAGAGGGGAGGTGACCAGTTGGGGGGGGGGGGTGTCCCTGCACAGTCTCACTCTATCCAGTCAGTGCTGCCATGTTCAGACTGTGCAGGTACACACACCCAAATTGTTACCTCCCCTCTGTTCCCTTACTGAAGACAAATAGCAATTCATTCATTACTTCTAGTGCAAATAATAAAGGAATGGCACAACATAGAGCCATAAGAATAGATGTTCCAGAATTGTTATTACATGGGGAATGCATGAAGCGATTAAAACAGGCATGGCAGGAGTGATGAAAGGTCCTCTTTAAGGTGAAAAATGGCAGGGTCCTGAAGGAGTTAATCACAAATTGTACACAACAAATGGCTAGCTCACAGAAACAATCACATTTATTATTATTATTATTATTATCTAATAAAAACATATTTATCATATTCCCTTATTTTCCTAAATAATTTCATGACCTGCATATCATATATAATATTAAAATAAATAATTAAAAATATCAAACAATAAATCAGTCTCGGTCCCATTGAATTACACATGCGGAGCTCTCGCTGTGTGATAACAGATAACGGCTCTTACTGACTACACAATGTTTTTAATTAATTTATAATTTTCTCAATTTGTGCACTTCATATCCAGTATTCAGGTGTCAATCCTGTTGATGAAGTTTTTCAACTTATAGATGGTAAATCCTTATGATACATGCATATAAAAATATCTGTAATTCCAATTGTTACGTCACTGCTGCGTTATTGCAGCGTCACCTTTGTAGTGTTGCATCTCTGATTAATATCTATATAATATACTTCATAAATGTCCTATTGCATATGCAAATTATGTTATTTAGTTCTCATGCTGTATCCAAGAATTGTTACATCCACGGCATTAAATAACACAGTGTTTGATCATGTGGCTCGTAGTGGATGTTTTAATTCGTAATAAATATTATTCATACAGCTTCTATTACTTTAGATGTATGCCAACAAGCCTTCTCATATCATTAGAGAGCTGTTTCAGTGTCACTGCTTGCCTCCTGTGTCTCGTTGCCGGCCGCGATTTCTATCGCTTGCGATGTATGATCTTACCAACGCCGAACCTCCAGAGGTATTTTTCAGTAATGTTCTATTGCTGTTAATCAGGAACGCAATTCAAAGTGCACTCAATTGGGTAGTACAGTATTCCTACTTGCCAGACGCGTTTCGGAACCTGATGTTCCTTCCTCAGTGGCAGAAAGAGACTCTTTCAGCATGGCTGGGGTAGCATAGCATTATATTAATTCCAGAACTATAAGGGTTACATAGCATCATAATGCTACCCTTACAGTTTGGGAATGTATTGGATAACACTGATATAATGCTGTCAGTGTTATCCAACACATTACAGAACTATAATGGTTATCATAAATCAATATAATGATATGCGACCCCGGCAGTGCTCGAAGTTAAGGCCAGGTGCTGCGCTGCGAGTCTGCAGCATGACACCCGCTCGTCTGAAAAGGGCAGGGGTACTCAACTACTTTTTGTAAAGGTTCACATAATTGGATCTGCTGTAAGGTGGAGGTCCAGACTAAACACCAACAGGTGCAGGTACCGCACACAGG
Organism: Rhinella marina; assembly: GCA_900303285.1. Classification (NCBI taxonomy): domain Eukaryota; kingdom Metazoa; phylum Chordata; class Amphibia; order Anura; family Bufonidae; genus Rhinella; species Rhinella marina. The sequence continues at coordinate 56,859 of ONZH01008739.1, forward strand.
GAGATCGTCCACAGTCCACACCGCCTCAGCTCTGCCCACAGATAACACAGTGAAGATGATTGCTTGCAGCACTTGTCCAAATGTATTACACAGGAGGGAAGCCTCCTCCTCCCCAGTGCTGGACAGCAGTCCTCTCCCCTGCAGCCTTGACCTAGCACAGACACTGATCTCTCTTCCTTAGGGTCCATCCACATGTCCGCTACTGTTTTGCGGTCTACAAATTGCGGATCCACAAAACACGGACACCTTTTTCGCAGACCGCACATGGCCGGCATGATGATAGAAATGTCTTTTCTTGTCCATGGCTGCGAACAAGGATGTTCAAAACATGAACATGATCTATTTTTTGTGAGGCTGCGGAACGGAAGTGAGGATGCAGATAGCACATCTTTAGCGGTCCCATTGAAAATGGATCCTTACAGTCCACAGGTGGAGGCCAGTTCTCCAGCGAAAGAGCTGAGGAAACTTGCTGTGCACGTACAGAGAACGGCATCACAGACTCACTAAGGGCAGAAATGATGTAGGTGGAGCCAACTCCTCTCTCCTTACTGGTGATTGGTAGTTTTGGTAAAGCTGCCTGTGTGCAGCAGATCGATTGACTGGTGCACCTCAAAGGTCCTGTCCTGCTTCTTCCCCTCACTCTCTGCATGACGGGTCCTTTCTCTTGTGCTTCTCTCTTCTCATTATTCAGACAGTGGGTCCAGACAGCTAGCAGCCCCATCCGGATTTGGACCGCCGTCCACCAGTTGAGTACCCCTGCTCTAAAGGGACCTCCCTGTAGCAACTATCTTCTGCACAGAAATGATTAACCTCCCAGCAACAACTCCATTCTAGTCATTTCAGTAGTGAAACAGTTAGAATAGAGTTGATGTAAAGGGACCTCCCTGTAGCAACTATCTTCTGCATTAAAATTATAGATCTCTCTGCAACAACTCCATTCTAGTCATTTCAGTAGTGAGCCAGCTAGAATGGAGGTGCTGAATGGAGGTCCTCCCTTGTAGCAACTACTGTCTGTCCAGAACTGATGAACCTCCCTACAGCAACTCCATTCTAGTCATTTCAATAGTGAGTCAGCTAGAATAATATTGTTGTATGGAGGACCTCCAAGGCTTGTAATAGCAAACTATCTGCAGAGCTTAACCCTGAGACAAGGCTTCATCCGCAGCCTGTCACAATTGCAGACTGCGATAGTCTACAGTATCAGAAAATCGCAGGTACAGGTCCCCTAAGGGTACTAAAAAAAAGATAAATATTAAAAATTAAAAACACTCACTTTCCTAATTTTACATATATTATGTATTTTAAGAAACGATAAAAAATTAAACATAATAGGTATCGTCGTGGCCAAAGAAAATTACAATGTGCTGTTAAAAAATACAATTTGTCCCTTAAAAATAAGGCTGTGTGAAAAATGTATTTAATCTCTTTCTGCATTTGGATGTAACTGTACTTACAGATTGCATGTAATTTCACACAAACAGGCATAAAGTTACACCTGAACTGTTTGAGGCTCTGATCTCCACTCTGGACATCAGAGCCTGAAATCAGCCATTGCACCCTTTGTGCCCCTGATGCCCCCATGCGGTCCTCTGGCAACTCTGTTCTCAATCAGAGCGCCAGCTGTAACATACAGCTGACACTCTGCTGCAACGGCCGAGATTGGTGCTGGCACCGATTCCGGATGTTTAACCCCTTAGATGCCGTGGTCAGTAGCTACCCACAGCATCCATGGGGTTAATAGAGTGAGTAAGATCCCTCTCTCTCCCATCGGCCTGCCGCAGTTCAATGGCAGCGGCCAGACGGTTACCATGGTAACTGGACTTCTTAAGCCTCATTCACATGTCAGTGTTCCACATACGTGTGCTGTACATGTTCTCCACAGACAGCAGATGTACCCATTCATTTTAATGTGTGTATTCACATATAAGTGTTTTACCACAGTCTGTGCGTGATTTAGCACAGAAGCATGCTCTATTTTGTCCGTGTTCATGGATCTATTGCGCTCATTATAGTTTATGGGTCATTGAAAACCACAAATGCCATCCGTGTTGCATAGACCATTAGGAAGAGATTCTTTGAAAATCATTTTTCAGCTGCACAGTTTCCGTGAAACACAGTGAAAAACACATTGCATCCGGACTTGCTTCACATTGCAGTCACACGTCAGCCTCCTTCACAAGTCAATGTTTTGGTCAGAGATTTCCATCAGTGATTGGGAACCAAAACCAGGATTGGAGCCTCCACAGAGATCAGGTATAAGGGAAAGATTTGCTCACATTCTGTGTTTTGTACCTGCATCTGGTTTTGGCTCACAATCACTGATCGAAATCACTGATCAAATCACTGACGTGTGAACGAGGCCTACGGGTCTGATCAGGCTTAGTCTCAGTGTAAAGCCAAATTCACATGTCAGTGTTTTGTTCATAGTAACATAGTTTATAAGGCTGAAAAAAACATCTGTCCATCCAGTTTGGCCTTGTATCCTGCAAGTTGATCCAGAGGAAGGCAAAAAAAAAAACCTTGTGAGGTAGAAGCCAATTTTCCCCACTTTAGGGGAAAAAATTCCTTCCCGACTCCAATCAGGCAATCAGAATTAATCCCTGGATCCACGACCCATCTCCAGTAACTGTAACCTGTAATATTATTACACTCCAGAAATACATCCAGTCCCCTCTTGAACTCTTTTAGTGAGCTCACCATTACCACCTCCTCAGGCACAGAGAGTTCTATAGTCTTACTGCTCTTACCGTAAAGAATCCTTTTCTATGTTTGTGTACAAACTTTCTTTCCTCCAGACGCAGAGGATGTCCCCTCGTCACAGTCACAGTCCTGGGGATAAATAGATGATGGGAGAGATTTCTGTACTGACCCTTGATATATTTATACATAGTTATTAGATCTCCCCTCAGTCGTCTTTTTTCTAAGCGAATAACCCTAATTTTGATAATCTTTCAGGATACTGTAAAATAGTAACATAGTTTATAAGGCCGAAAAAAGACATCTGTCCATCCAGTTCGGCCTGTTTTCCTACAAGTTGATCCAGAGGAAGGCAAAAAACCCCTGTGAGTTTGAAGCCAATGTTCCTCACTTTAGGGGAAAAAATTCCTTCCTGACTCCAATCAGGCAATCAGAATTACTCCCTGGATCAACGACCCATCTCTAGTAACTATAACCTATAATATTATTACACTCCAGAAATACATCCAGGCCCCTCTTGAACTCTTTTAGTGAACTTACAATCACCACCTCCTCAGGCAGAGAGTTCCATAGTCTCACTGCTCTTACCGTATAGAATCCTCTTCTATGTTTGTGTACAAACCTTCTTTCCTCCAGGTGCAGAGGATGTCCCCTCGTCACAGTCCTGGGGATAAATAGATCATGGGAGAGATCTCTGTACTGACCCCTGATATATTTATACATAGTTATTAGATCTCCCCTCAGTTGTCTTTTTTCTAAAGTGAATAACCCTGATTTTCTGGGTACTGTAGTCCACCCATTCCAGTTATTACTTTAGTTGCCCTCCTCTGAACCTTCTCCAGCTCTGCTATGTTTGCCTTGTTCACAGGAGCCCAGAACTATACACAGTACTCCATGTGTGGTCTGACTAGTGATTTGTAAAGTGGCAGGACTATGTTCTCATCATGGGCATCTATGCCTCTTTTGATGCAACCCATTATCTTATTGGCCTTGGCAGCAGCTGTCTGACACTGGTTTCTACAGCTTAGTTTGCTGTTTACTAAAATTCCTAGGTCCTTTTCCATGTCAGAGTTACCCTGTGTTTTACCATTCAGTATGTACTGGTGACTTGCATTATTCCTTCCCATATGCATAACCTTTCATTTGTCAGTGTTAAACCTCATCTGCCACTTCTCTGCCAAAGCCTCCAGTCTATCCAGATCCATCTGTAGCAGTGTACTGTCCTCTTCTGTGTTAATTACTTTACACAGTTTAGTGTCATCTACAAAAATTGATATTTTACTGTGCAAGCCTTCTACAAGATCATTAATAAATATATTGAAGAGAATAGGGCCCAATACTGACCCCTGTGGTGCCCCACTAGTGACAGTGACCCAATCTGAGTATGTACCGTTAATAACCACCCTCTGTTTTCTATCACTGAGCCAGTTACTTACCCACATACAGATATTTTCTCCCAGGCCAAGTATTCTCATTTTATATACTAACCTTTTATGTGACACTATATAGCCAAGATCCCCTATAGGGTAATCCTCGGGGTGTTAATATATACAAAACCAGTTTGATCACACCTTTGATCAACAAAATTTGCCCCTTTAGGGATTCCCTAGGATTATGTAGATAAGACTTAACTTTTATTAGAAATGTATAAATAACAAATATTGCACTCAAAAATATTAAAACTGTCAGCCGGCAGCTGTGCCCTATTGGTACTAACACCCACGTGTTGTGGGTATAATTAGGTAGCCAGGAGTCACCTTTTTATGAGGATATATTTTTATAGATACTATGTGACAACATATAGTTGGGGAATGGTAATAGCCCTTAATTCTGGAGCATAGTATCATTAATAATAGAGGTTTAGAACCGTTGAGCCTATAATAGTTACTTTTGTTATAATTGCACTACAAACAGGCTTTCTGTTCGTTGTATCGCTGTGTGCTGCCACTATGCACACAGCGATCAATGCCTGGGCTGTATGAGAGAGTCTGCCTTATTTCAGGTCAGAGCCCTCTATTTAGGCTATTTTCACAGTTCACTACTAACCTCTATTAGAAAAGGCTGGTTGTGCAGCAGCAATGGTTGTGTTGATAATGCTGCCTATGTTTTAATAAGACCGGGGAGCTGCTTCCCCAACAGAGCAGGCTTGTATAGCGGTTCGCATGCCACTGAGGGACACTGGAGCGTTACAGTCACGTGGTGCGTGACCGCTCCGGACTGTCCGTCAGCCTGTCCTGCGTGTGAACCTGCAAGTGCGCGATATGTGATCGACGCTAGGTACCGTCTGTGTAACTGATCGGGGACACCTTTCCCCCGATCAGTGAAAGATCGGTACTACAAACTGGCTCTGTATCCGGGAGATCGCGGGTCTGTGCGGTCACGTGATACGTGATCACCGCGATTTGTTTGTCTCCCTGTACAGCGCCAGCCAGGACAATGCCTCGCTCTGTATGCTGTTTCCCTAAGCAGCGCTAGCACAAACCTTTGCCTCACTCCATAAATAGCTACAATAGGACTTTGCTGCCAACTGTCTAAAACCTGATGTCTATCACCCTATCCCAACATGTTTCACCACTGTGCATGGCTTCGTCAGGGGGGTGGGTACCTTTTATGTGGTACCGTGTCAAATGCTTTGGAGAAGTCCAGATATATGACATCCATTGATTTGCCGCGGTCCAGTCTAGAACTTACCTCCTCATAGAAACTGATTAAATTGATTTCACATAACCGATCCCTCATGAAGCCATGCTGATATGGAGTTATTTGCTTATTTTCATTGAGGTACTCCAAGATAGCATCTCTTAGAAAACCCTCAAACAGTTTACCCACGACAGATGTTAAACTTACCGGCCTATAGTTTTGGACCCTTTTTGAATATTGGCACCACATTTGCTATGTGCCAATCTTGTGGAACACTTCCTGTCAGTATAGAGTCCTTAAATATCAAAAATAAGGGTCTGGCAATGACATTACTTAATTCTCTTAGGATACGGGGTGTATTCCATGAGGTCCTGGCGATTTGTCTATTTTAATCTTTTTAAGACGCAGCTCTACTTCTTCCTGGGTCAGACATGGCACTTTTAGAGGGGAATTTACTTTTATATTCTGCATTTCATCTGACTGATTTTCCTCAGTGAATACAGTGGAGAAAAAGATATTTAGTAGCTTTGCTTTCTCCTCATCGCTGTCTGCAACTCCCCCCTCATTAGTTTGTAAGGGGCCGACACCTTCAGGTTTATACTTTTTACCATTTATATAATTAAAGAACATCAGTTATTTCATCAGTTATTTCCATCAGTTATTGTGAACCAAAACCAGGAGTGGAGGCTCCACAGACATAAGGTATAATGAAAGGATTTGCACCTATTCTGTGTTTTTGACTCGCACCTGGTTTTGGCTCACAATAACTGATGGAAATAACTGATCAAAAAACTGAAGTGTGAACAAGGCCTTAGTTTTACTCTCTTTGGGGATTAATCTCTCGGTGTCTCTAGGTTGGCTGTTTTTATTTGTCTTTTACATATTCTATTTTTTTCCTTACAGTTTTTCAATGTTTCCTCGCCCCCCTCCTGTTTTAGTGATTTAAATGCTTTGTTTGCCATTTATTGCTTTCTTTACAGTTCTATTTATCCGCATTGGGTTTTTTTGTTCCTTAACCTTTTATACCCATAAGGTATGTACCTCTCACAATTAGATATTAGGATGCTTTTAAAAATATCCCATTTTGTGGCTGTATTTTTATTTTTGAGGACTTTGTCCCAGTTAGTTAGGTCTATGGCCTCTCTTAGTTGGCTAAATTTTGCTCTTTTGAAGTTTGGTATTTTTGTTCCTCCCTGAAGAAACGCTCTTTTGAATGACAATTGGAAGGTTATTATTTTATGGTAACTATTTCCCAGGTGTCCCCCAACCTGTACATCTGTTGTTCTGTCAGGTCTATTGGTTAATACTAAGTCCAGTATGGCCGTCCCTCTAGTCGGGTCCTGAACCAGTTGGGAAAGGTAATTGTCTTTGGTTATTGCCAAGAACCTGTCTCCTTTATAAGATGTACAGGTTTCAGTTTCCCAGTCTATATCTGGGTAGTTGAAATCCCCCATAATAACGACCTCATTATGATTTGCCGCCTCGTCTATTTCATTTAGAAGTAGATTTTCTGTGGACTCTGGTATATTAGGTGGTTTATAATAAAGTCCTATTAGTATTTTATTATTGTTTTTGGCTCCATTTATTTCTACTCACAGTGACTCCACATGTTCATGTCCCTCACTTATATCTTCCCGGAGTGTGGGCTTTAGACAGGACTTTACATAAAGGCAGACCCCTCCCCCTCTACGGTTTTGGCGATCCTTTCTAAACAGACTGTAACCCTGTACGTTAACTGCCCAGTTATAGGTATCATCCAGTCATGTCTCAGTTACTCCCACTATGTCATAGTCCTCCTCACACATCACTAATTCCAGTTCACCAGTTTTATTAGTTAGGCTTCTGGCATTAGTGTACATACAGTTAAAAGGTTTATGTATATTTTTTCACCTACACCTTTCCTTCTGCACTGTTCTAGTTCCTCCTTCCATTCCTTCCCCAGTTCCATTACCTTGCCCCAGGTCTCTATCTGCACTATCTTTCCCATCTATAATGTAGTTACCCTCCCCCCCAAGTCCCTGTAGTCCATCCATTCCAGTTATTATTTTAGTTGCTTAGTTGCGCTCCTCTGAACCCTCTCCAGCTCTGCTATGTCTGCCTTGTTCACAGGAGCCCAGAACTGTACACAGTACTCCATGTGTGGCCTGACTAGTGATTTGTAATGTGGCAGGACTATGTTCTCATCATGGGCATCTAGGCCCTTTTTGATGCAACCCATTATTTTATTAGCCTTGGCAGCAGCTGTCTGACACTGGTTTCTACAGCTAGTTTGCTGTTCACTAAAATTCCTAGGTCCTTTCCCATGTCACTGTTACCCAGTGTTTTATCATTTAGTATGTACTGGTGACTTGCATTATTCCTTCCCATCAGTGATTTTCATCAGTGATTGTGAGCCAAAAACAGGACTGGATGATTTTGTTTATTATTAAAAATGTTTTGTTTGTTTTTTAACTTTTTTTAACTTTTTGTTTAATTTGTGTCCCACTCTGAGACTTCAGCTTCTAGGGGTCTGATCCCCTCTGCAATGCATTACAATACATTTGTATTGTAATTCATTGCCTGTCAGACTTTACACTGACAGCCTGCCTATGAGACCCATCCTAATGGGCTGGATCTCACATGCTTTCGTAGAAGTTAAGCCCCGATGCCTATGGAAGGAATCGGGTCCCGGCCACTGCAGCGCGGAGGGAGACCCGATGTGGACATGGAAGGAACCCATACCCTCTGCCAACCCCCTGCATGCCGTGGTCAGCTTTGACCGCGGCATACAAGAAGCTAATACACTGGCATCGGTGGTTTCATCGATGCTGGTGTATACAGCGGGGACCCAGCTGTCAGTGACTGCTGGGTCTGTGCCACTGATCGGGCAGGCCCAGCTCCTGTGCCCGCCCGATCAGCAAACTGTAGCTGTACAGCGCTGGTCCTTAAGTCACGGATCCCAGCGCCGTACATGTACAGTGAAGGTTCTCTACAGGTTAATGGAATTACTTATGTAAATAAACAATGTGAAACCCCTTAACCACTTCAGGACCCTGCCATTTTTCACCTTAAGGACCAGGCCATTTTTAGCAAATCTGATGTGTCACTTTATGTGGTGATAACGTCAAAATGCTTTTACTTATCCAGGCCATTCTGAGAATGTTTTCTCGTCACATATTGTACTTCATTAGAGTGGTAAATTTGAGTCAAAATATTTAATTTTTATTTATAAAAAAATACCAAATTTACAAAAAAATTAGAAAAATTTGCAAATTTGCTAATTTCAATTTCTCTACTTTTAAAATACATAGTAATAACGCCTAAATCAATATAAAACCCCAAACACCAACCAGAGGCTGGTAGAGGACTGAAACAATACGTTTTGCCAGCCCTGGAGTGTTTGGAAAAAGGGCATTCGTGGGTCACAATATGTGAATAAGCCAATTCTTCAATGTGTGAATAAATCACTTTTCCTTATCCACATTAATGAAGTGACCCATATATGCCAAGGGGTACAAGCCAGGGACGAAGTCCATCCCTTAACACGAATCAATGCAAACGCAGGTGGTAAGTGATAACCACCATTATAAAACGTGCTCGTGTTAAGCGGTACCCCACGTGAAGGGACAAAAAATATAGATGCAGGGCACTAATGGTAAAAAGGTGGAGCCGGTTAGGTTGTATCTCCAGCACTCCAGACCACTAGCACCTCCAATGAAGTACATCCCCCCAAAAAAAGGAATCATCACCCCTTATACAGGATGGGGAGAAGGACCCAGGGGAGCCACCTGCATCTATTCCCCCACTGCTAGCGCCTAAGACAGGCTACAACTCCCACACTTGCGTCTAAAGCTCGACGCATTTCCTCAACTAAGATTCATCAGGAGCTGTACAAGGTAAATATAGAGGTAGCCTAGGTGGTGTAGACACACTAATAGTGTGTGACCGCACGTCCGGCGCTGTGATGGCCGTGGCGCACCAGCCAACACGCCCCTCAGTGTGCGGAGCTTCGTGACGAGCGGCTAATCGGGACATGAGGGAGGCGGGGAAAGCTCCCATATGTGCATCCTACTGCCTCCGATGCCTGCTACAAGTAAGTTATTATGTCCCATACAAAGTTGTAAGGGATACACTGGGCAAGGTCCCAAATGGTGGGTACATCGCCAGAGTGACAGGTGTTAATGTGGCGAGCAATCGATGTGTCCGCATTGTTTTTTTATATTGTTCAGATGTTCTCCTATTCGCTGACGAAACTGGCGAATAGTTTTGCCAATGTATTGCAAGCCACATACACATGTGGCCAGATATACCAGGCCTGATGACTTACAGTTGACAAAACATCTAATGTGGTAGATTCTGGAGCAGGTAGTGCACGTGAAAGTGCGCCCCGGCAATATTGAATCACATGCCACACAGCCCCCCCACACAGCCACACAAGCCTTCTGTCGTTGGAAAGGCAGCTGATAAGGGGGGGAACATTGTTGTAATGGGACAGGAACAATATTGTAAGATGTGCCTTGACATCCTAAAAGATAGGAATTGTTATGGGATATTACCAAAAAATCCCAGTGATCTATTTTGGAGAGAACTCAAGGACATCCTGTCCTCTGCTTTGACATCAAAATTGATTAGCAAGGCAGAATACCAAGCCCTCTTACCTAGCCAGCCACAACTGGCTTGCTTTTATAGCTTACCAAAAATCCATAAGGGGGTCATCCCCCTTAAGGGTAGACCTATTGTATAGGGCACGAACTGCTGACACATCAAATTAGCAATTACGTCGATGTCATCCTTAGACCCTTTGTTGTGGCCTTGCCCTCTCACGTGAGGCATTCAATGGAGATCGTGAACAAACTAGACGGCCTCTACGTCGAGGAGAATACCCTCCTTGCGAGTCTCGACGTGGAGGCCCTCTATAGCTCCATTCCACATGTGAAGGGCCTTGATGCCATACACCATTTTTTGCAGGCGCGCAGGAGAGAGTATATACCTCATAACGAGTTTGTAATCAGTCTCCTCGACTTTATACTACATCACAATGTGTTTCTATTCAATCGCCACTTCTACCACCAGCTCAGGGGCGTTTCCATGGGTAGTCCACGCGCACCATCCTATGCTAACTTATACAGTTCAGAGGATAGTCGCTCACCAATTGGTAGGGTGAATGATGAGGTGCACTACTTGTCAGCACACCCAAATGCTGTATATAAGTACATGTAACAAATTATAAGATAAGTAGGCACACTCTAATGGGATTCAACTGAATAAATAGGGTGAGTAAATAAATATTTTAATACTTTAATAGATAATAGTATAATTAATCCAGCGCTGGGAATGTTAAAACAGTAGTATACGAATTACTAATAAAATATAATCAAAATATAATCAAAATATAAACAAAAATCCAGAATAAGTCCAAAAATCCAAATTAAATCCAATATAAATCCAAAATAAGTCCAAAAAGACCCGGGTAAAGAAGTGCGTATATGGCTGAATGTTGTGAGGGACAAGGTTATCCCACTTCCAGGTTTTTCCAATACCTAAGGGACACTGCCTATCAAGAAACCAATTTGAGTTTGATTGTTTTCTCCACCCCCAATAATAGGGGTTATAAAAAACCAGATTATACAGTCATGGCCAAAAGTTTTGAGAATGATACAAATATTAATTTTCACAAAGTCTACTGCTTCAGTTTTTATAATGGCAATTTGCATATACTCCAGAATGTTATAATGAGTGATCAGCTTAACAGCAATTACTTGCAAAGTCAATATTTGCCTAGAAAATGAACTTTATCCCCCAAAACACATTTCAACATAATTGCAGCCCTGCCTTAAAAGGACCAGCTAACATCGTTTCAGTGATTGCTCCATTAACACAGGTGTGGGTGTTGATGAGGACAGGGCTGGAGATCAATCTGTCATGATTAAGTAAGAATGACACCACTGGACACTTTAAAAGGAGGCTGGTGCTTGGCATCATTGTTTCTCTTCTGTTAATCATGGTTATCTCTAAAGAAACACGTGCAGTCATCATTGCACTGCACAAAAATGGCCTAACAGGGAAGAGTATCGCAGCTAGAAAGATTGCACCTCAGTCAACAATCTATCGCATCATCAAGAACTTCAAGGAGAGAGGTTCCATTGTTGCCAAAAAGGCTCCAGGTCGCCCAAGAAAGACCAGCAAGCGCCAGGACCGTCTCTTAAAAGTGTTTTAGCTGCGGGATCGTGCTACCAGCAGTGCAGAGCTTGCTCAGGAATGGCAGCAGGCAGGTGTGAGTGCATCTGCATGCACTGTGAGGCAGAGACTCTTGGAGCAAGGCCTGGTCTCAAGGAGGGCAGCAAAGAAGCCACTTCTCTCCCGAAAAAACATCAGGGACAGACTGATATTCTGCAAAAGGTACAGGGAGTGGACTGCTGAGGACTTTTCATTTCTCATTTTCTCAGATGAATCCCCTTTTCGATTGTTTGGGACATCTGGAAAACAGCTTATTCGGAGAAGACGAGGTGAGCGCTACCACCAGTCTTGTCTCATGCCAACTGTAAAGCATCCTGAAACCATTCATGTGTGGGGTTGCTTCTCAGCCAAGGGAATCGGCTCTCTCACAGTCTTGCCTAAAAACACAGCCATGAATAAAGAATGGTACCAGAATGTCCTCCGAGAGCAACTTCTCCCAACCGTCCAAGAGCAGTTTGGCGATCAACAATGCCTTTTCCAGCATGATGGAGCACCTTGCCATAAAGCAAAGGTGATAACTAAATGGCTCAGAGATCAAAACATAGAGATTTTGGGTCCATGGCCTGGAAACTCCCCAGATCTTAATCCCATTGAGAACTTGTGGTCAATCATCAAGAGACGGGTGGACAAACAAAAACCTACAAATTCTGACAAAGTGCAAGCATTGATTGTGCAAGAATGGACTGCTATCAATCAGGATTTGGTCCAGAAGTTGATTGAGAGCATGCCAGGGAGAATTGCAGAGGTCCTGAAGAAGAAGGGTCAACACTGCAAATATTGACTTGCTGCATTAACTCATTCTAACTGTCAATATAAGCTTTTGTTACTCATAATATGATTGCAATTATATTTCTGTATGTGATAAAAACATCTGACAAACACACATAAAAACCAAAGGGCAGCAGATCATGTGTAAATATAATATTTGTGTCATTCTCAAAACTTTTGGCCATGACTGTACACACTCATTGCTGACCACTGAGGAAGGGGTGTTGTACCCTGAAATGCGTTTGGGCTAGCAGTGATTTACTTGGAGAAAAAGAGGACAACTTGGAGAAAATAATATCATTTTTATACAGCAAGATATGGCAATCTATTGTAACTGCAACACTAAGTTACTATCTACTCATAAACAAGTACAGAGTATCGACATAAAGTTACCATCCATTCATCAGCGTACCACGTGGGACGCCAGGTGACACGCCATCGGAAGTAAAAAGGCGCAATTTTTGGATCGCGCGCCTAGAGAGCACGCCACAGACCCGCCGGCAGCACGGGACAATCGGAGAGTGAGGCGGCCCTGCGGCTCTACAGTGGACATCCCGATACAGACCTGCGGCTCTGCAGTGAACACACCGGGTGGTAAAGTATTATCAAAAGCTATTTACCTAGGTAAACCACTGAATCACCAATGTAACTGCTGTATCATCAATACCACTGAATCACCAATGAACTATATCTTCAGGTGAATAACGGGTACATATAGATACGGTATTGCTAACAATTTTAACCCCTTGAATACTTACATCTCAGAACTACATAAGACTCATAAAAGGGAATATTGGTCTAATTATTCAAGTAAACAATTGAACTATATTTTTATACATTTTCTACATTTTTTGGACTTATTTTGGATTTATTTTGGATTTAATTTGGATTTTTGGACTTATTCTGGATTTTTGTTTATATTTTGATTATATTTTGATTATATTTTATTATTAATTCGTATACTACTGTTTTAACATTCCCAGCGCTGGATTAATTATACTATTATCTATTAAAGTATTAAAATATTTATTTACTCACCCTATTTATTCCGTTGAATCCCATTAGAGTGTGCCTACTTATCCTATGCTAACTTATACCTGGGTTGGTGGGAGAAGGGAGTGGTGTTTGGCGAGGAGTTGGCTGAATGGTCATCGTACACATCGGTATGGCTTAGGTATATCGATGATGTCCTCATCTTTAGGACAGGCTCAGAGGAGGATTTTAAGAGGTTTGTCAGGACCCTTAATATTAACGAATGTGGCCTTTATTTCACGTCAGAAATCCATCCCGTGCAAGTTACTTTTCTGGATTTGACAATCATGAAGGGAGAAGATGGTAAAATCCATACTAGCCTATTTCGCAAAAAAACTGCGACAAATAGTTTTTTGCACTGGGACAGTTGCCACCCACTTCCCCTCAAAAGAGGGATACCGAAAGGCCAATACCTTCGGGTACGCTGCAATTGTTCTCTCTCGGATTTCCACACTAAGGCGAGGGATCTAGAGAGAAGATTTTTGCAGCGTGGTTATCCTCGAAAAATCCTAGCCTCGACCTACCAACATTCATTATCCTGTACACGGGAGTCTTTGCTGAATCCGCGTCAGAGTCCATCAGATGAGGAACAAATCCGCTTGATAGCAACCTTTGATGTGGCCAATGATCAGATCAAGCAGATTTGATATAAGCATTGGCATGTTCTCCAAATGGACCCTGATGTGGGACATATGGTTGGCAATTCCCCTGCTGTCACCTATCGCAGGGGTCGCAATTTGAAAGACCGCTTGGTCCACAGCTTCTTTCAGACCTCCCAACCAAGGACTTGGTTAGCACACGATCTTAAAGGAACATTTCGGTGCGGGGGCTGTGTGGCTTGTGATTCAATATTGCCGGGGCGCACTTTCACATGCACTACCTCCTCCAGAATCTACAACATCAGATGTTTTGTCAACTGCAAGTCATCAGGCCTGGTATATCTGGCCACATGTGTATGTGGCTTGCAATACGTTGGCAAAACTATTTGCCAGTTTCGTCGGCGAATAGGAGAACATCTGAACGATATAAAAAACAATGCGGACACATCGATTGCTCGCCACATTAATACCTGTCACTCTGGCGATGTACGATCCATTAAGTTTCAAGGGATTGATATAGTCAGTCCATCTCCCAGAGGCGGCAATCTTGACCAGCGTTTTCTCCAGAAGGAAGCACAATGGACCTTCAGGCTGGGCACTGTTCGCCCTCAGGGTCTTAATGAACATATTTCATATGTATGCTTCCTTGAGTACGGTGATTCTACATCTTGACTCCCTCTCCTAGGGGAACATTCGCTGGTCCTTTCTTGGTACTCTATGTTTTGGTGGTCAAACCTCTTTGGTGACACGAGATGTTTTTCCCTCCCTTTGATGTCATAGGCATCCTTCCTGATGCTTAGTGTAGGCAGTAGGGCAGACAGTATGTTTTTTTCTAATAATGGTGACAGCTGGTATTTGTACCTATTATGACATTAAATCTGCCCCCTTTACATCCTTAGGATGCCATGTCATCACGGGAGAGAACTGTCATTACTGGCTTGTTTTCTTATATTAGCTCTAGTGAATTTGTTCCTGCCACGTTCCCTATTACCACTGTCTCTGGTCCCTTTATATGTTATGTACCCACCATTTGGGACTTTGCCCAGTGTATCCCTTATAACTTTGTATGGGACATCGTGACTTACTTGTAGCAGGCATCGGAGGCAGTAGGATGCACATATGGGAGCTTTCCCCGCCTCCCTCATGTCCCGATTGGCCGGTCGTCATGAAGCCCCGCACACTGAGGGGCATGGCCTTCTTCATTTAAACAGGCACTGTTGGCCGGCGTGCCACGGCCATCACAGCGCCGGACGTGCGGTCACACACCATTAGTGTGTCTGCACCACCTAGGCTACCTCTTCTCTGCTTCTCGGCCTTTTGGCTAAGATCAAGTGTAGTCTGCTCTTTCTGTCTGCCTTGACTTGCTGGCTCAGGTCCTTTGGGTACCCCCTACACTCGGCCTTTAGGCATCGTTGATTAAACTTGGCTTCAGCTCACTGCTGCTATTGGGTGTAGCAGGAACAAGAGTGTTCTGGTCTTTGACCTCCTCTTGGCCTGTGGCTTAATAGTCCTGGTGTATGACGTTAGACAGTTCTTACTTGGATCTCGACAGCCGAAGACGACTTTTGGAAGATTTTCTCCGACTGCGATCAAGGAGAAGATCTTTGTGAAGACTCGACGAGGAACCCGGAAGACGAACCCCTACGCCCGAATTGCCGGCGACGAGGACCTCCGACTTCAGGAAACTTCGGCAAGGAAAAGAAGCTCGGCGAATTTCTTCCCCGGAAGAAGCCCCGCCCAGCAAGGAGGAAATCTGCATAGCCATGCCCACCTGTGGCAAAAGGGACACCTTGCGGAGATTCTCCAGGGAGAGGAAGACAAGAAGGGAGAAGCCATGGCCTCAACCTCCAAACCTTCCAAGACCAGCAAGAAGGCTGAGGGACCAGCCAAGAAGCCCCAAGACACCAAGCTCCCTGGTTCTTCTGGACCTAACCCCACCACTTCTGCCAAGGCAGAAGGGCGGCGGAAAGCCCGGCCAGGCCGCTCCTTCCCTGGAGCCCTGGATGCGGCAGACTGTCGCCCTGAAGCTCAAGGAGGTGGATGGGAGGGTCCCAGACATGACTGAGGCGGTCTTCTCTAAGAAGATGTTGGTGGAGCAGGGGTTTTCCAAGCCAGAGACCCTCAGCGTACAGGCATTCGTGATCGGGATCTTCTACGTGACCTTCACGTCAGTCAACATCTGCAGAAGATACTGAGAAGCGGTGAAATCGGCGGCACCGGACTCTCTATTCTCTCGCTTTGTCGGGAACTGCCCAGTTCAGAGAGAGGAGAGAAGGATCACGGTGTCTATGAGGAATCCGCATCCACCGGCAAAGACATCACAACTTTCCTGAAGCGGTTCTGCACAGTGGTGAGGGAACCCACCCACATGCTAAACGGACTCTGTTTCTGGACCGTGAAGTGGTCGGTGATTGTGAAGCTCAACAAGGATTCGACCTCCGAAGACGGCCTCCAGCACCTGCCCCAGTCATTTTCCCTCGGAAACTCCCATGGGCTCATCTACTACCCAGATATGCCACAGTTCTGCAGGAAATGTGGGAAGAAGGGTCACGAGATGAAGAACTGTGAGGAGAATCCCTGCCAAATCTGCCAGGTCACAGGACACGAGACCAAAGACTGCCCCAAGAAGATGGCGTGCAACCTGTGTGGACTGTCCTCCCACATCTACAAGGACTGTCCAAAGAGGGACCGCAGCTGGGCATCAGTCGCAGCCAAGGCTCCGGTCAGCGGGAAACCAGCCTCAGCTCTGGCAGTGGCGAAGTCCAAAGAGAAGCCATCCAAGAAGGAGGGTAAGCGGACATCTGCCCCCACCCAAGCTCCCATGACCAACCCTCCCCGCCCAGCCTCCTCCCTTCCCGTCACCACCACTGAGGCTATCCTAATCCCGCCCATTACCTCAGTGGCACTTTCACGCTCCCACAGCTCAACCCGCCACCTGGCCACCACTGTAGCAGCACTAACCCCCCCCTCCAGCTGCTACAGCCCCCACCATGGAGGACTTTCCTGCTCTTGTCCCCCCCCAGTGTCCAGCCAAGAAAGAGGAAGGAGAGGGACAGCCCCATTGCTGACCACTCCAAAAAGAAGATGATTGAGGTGGAGGAAGATCCCCAGCTCGGCACAGAGGAAATGGACCAGAATGTGGAGGAGCACGAAACTATCAATGAAGGCCCAGAGTCGCAGGACATTGAGACCAAAGCGCTCCTCTTAATCGAAGCCCAGTGCTGGAGGTTGATAGGGCAACCCATCGACAGCAGGCAAGATAAAGAGAAGCCGCCAGATGACCGAGGTGATAACTAAGCTGTATCGTTTCCGCTGGCCTGTTTTCTTTCTCCTCCATGATGGCAAATTTTAACCTTTTTTCCATTAATGTCAGGAGTATTAGGGATAGGTCTAGGTGCCAGACTGTGCTAGCTTTTCTTTCCTCTCAGGTTGCTGACGTCTTCATGTTGCAGGAGTGTGCACTGCCCCCCTCTAGGTCTCACAACCATCTGGCCAGATTGTGGTCCCATGGTCCGTCCTATTGGTCCGGTGGAGGCAGCTGCAAGTCGGCTGGGGTGGCCATCCTCCTCAGGGGTAGCGTCTTTACACTTGACTCCGTCCAGGAGCTAGTCTGCGGCAGGCTTCTTGTCGTAGACGGTTCCTGGGCGGGAGAGCTGGTTAGGCTCATCAATGTGTATGCTTCCCCTGACAAGGGTGAGCGACTGGAGCTCTTCCAGGCCCTGCGACTACAGCTCGCCACCACTAGGACCGTAGTGATGGCCGGGGACTTCAACTGGCCGATCGAGGAGGACGAACGCAGTTCCGGTACTTTAAGCAAGTTGGACGTCACTTCCAAACTGCTTATTGAGATGGTGACCGAAGCGTCCCTGCAGGACGTTGTGGGATCCATGGGGAAAGGCTCTGTTATTTATACGTGGAGCCGACCCGATGGCTCACTCCATTCTAGGATAGACTTTGTGTTCACCTCTCGGGCAGTCAGGCGGTGTAGGTACTCTATGATCCGTTGCTTCTTCTCCGATCACAGAGCCGTTCACGTCCAGTGCGTCCTTGGCGACGGGTTCCCCCTGGCCCTGGATCCTGGAAACTGAACTGTGCTCTGCTGAATCGCGAGGATGTGCTTGCGGGGCTTAGAGACACCTACATAGCCTGGTGGAATGACAAATGCTTGTTTGCATGAACTAGTGACTGGTGGAAGTATGTTAAAGTCCAGTTTCGCTGTTTCTTTCAGGCCAAGCAACAACAACAGGCATGTGAGAAGAAGAGGGACTTCAGAGAGCTGCAGCATCAGTTGCGATCCCTGCAAGACCTTCATCTGTGCGGCTGGGACGTGAGGGAGGAGCTGGAGGAGACCAAAAAGAGCCTGAATAGGCACTTTGAGGAGGAATCCAAGCAAATCATCTTCCGTTCCAAGGTGGAGAACCTGGAGAAGGGTGAGAAATGTAACTCGTTCTTTTTCAGGAAACTCCACGCTGGCCACACGCCCCTGAACGAATTTCGAGACAAGGATGGAAACATGCAAACAGGGAAGGAGGAAGTGATGGGAGTCGTCACAGACTACTACAGCGACCTCTACTCCCCGAAGAACACTGACCCAACAGCCACCAATAAATTCCTGTCAGGTATCACTAACCATCTTGACCCTGCAGGTGCGGAGGCGATGGATGACCGTCTGACGGTGGGGGAGCTGCTCTCTGCCGCTAGATCCTTTAGGTCCGGCAGGACCCCGGGAAGTGACGGTCTTCCAGCCGAGCTCTACGTAGCGCTGGGGGATCTGATCTGTCCGGACCTGCTGGAACTCTATGAGGAGATGGTGGTGGAGGGTAGAATGCCCCCATCGTTGAGTGAAGGCATGATCATGATCCAGTATAAGCGGAAGGGGGAGAGATGTGACTTAAAAAATTGGCATCCCATCTCTCTCCTGAACGTGGACTACAAGATCTTCGCCAAGGTACTGGCCAACCGGCTGAAGGTTGTCATCGGCAGGGTCATCCACCCGAACCAGACCTGCGGCATTCCTGGCCACAGGATCGCAGACAGCCTCGCTCTCATGCGAGACATGGTACAATACATCAAAGACCGCCGTGTACATGTGGCCCTGGTCAGCCTCGACCAGGAGAAGGCCTTTGTCCGAGTGTCTCATGAATTCATGGGCAAGGCGTTGCGCAAGCTGGGTCTAGGCAGGAGGATCTGTTCGTTTGTTAACCTGATGTACCTTGACATTTGCAGCATGGTTCTGGTGAATGGCTGGAGGACTGACCCCTTTCCGGTTCGCTACGGGGTCAGACAAGGCTGCACTCTTTCACCTCTCCTTTTTGTTTGTGTTATAGAGCTCTTCATGGAGTCTATCCGGCAGAATGGAGAGATCAGAGGGATCACCGAACCAGGACCAGGACACTACGAGGTCAAGTGCTCGCTGTACATGGACGACATGACCGTCTTCTGCGCTGACCGGCGTTCGGTGACTGCACTCGTCCAGACCTGCGAGGAGTTCGGACAAGCTTCAGGGGCCAAAGTCAACTGCGGGAAGTCGGAAGCCATGCTCTTCGGGGACTGGCAACTGGCTTCTTCTGCCCCCTTCCCCTTTATCATCAAATTGGACTTCATCCAAATCCTTGGAGTCTGGTTTGGGAAGGAAGGCGCAGCCCTCAAGTCTTGGGAAGAACGCTTGGCCAAGGTTAACCAAAGGATTGGACTATGGAGCCTCAGATAGCTCACTATCGAGGGCAAAGCACTCGTCCTTCATATCAAAGTTCTGACTGTGCTACAGTACACCGCGCAGGTGTGGCCCCCTCTTGCTACCGTTTCCAGGGCCATTACCAGGACAGTGTTTCGCTTTGTTTGGGGCTCGAAAATGGACAGAGTGAAGCGAGCCACCATGTATAAAGAGCCCCGCAAGGGTGGGAAAGGCATCCTGGACCTGCCCACGTTACTGCGGATCGCCTTTGTTTGTGACAGCGTTCGCCGGACTCTGAGAACAGCAAACAGCTCTGCGGGCAAGGCTATGTCTTGCTTCTTTCTCCTGCCTCTCTGGAGGGGCCAGTCATGGATGGCCATCCAGGGAGGCTTACCCATCCGGTCATTCATGAACGCCCGCAACCTGTGCAAAACCCGGTACTGCCCCAGGTGCCCCTTCACGGAGGAAACATCGACCACCTGTTTTGGCAGTGCCCCTTTGTGCAGGGCCTGTTGGATGCCCTGGAACATGAACTCAAAGACTCGGTGCCCAAGAACTGCCTGCAACACACCTCGGTGTTGTACGGACTATTTCCTTGGGGTTTTATATTGATTTAAGTGGTTTCACCTCCCTATGTGAGTCAATTTAGACGACTTGCTAACAAAGTATTTCTGTTTTTAACGTTCACTTTCCCTGTGAAGTATTCAACTATCCAGTGACGTTCACATATTCGCCACAATTGCTGATCCGTGAATTTTTTACATAGTAATACCTCCAAAAATAGTTATTACTTTACAGTCCCCATATGTCTACTTCATGTTTGGATCATTTTGAAAATGACATTTTATTTTCTTCGGACAAAGCAAATCTTGAAATTTTTCATAAAATTTCCAAAACCCACTTTTTAAGGACCAGTTTAGGTCTGAAGTCACTTTGTGAGGCTTACATAATAGAAACCACCCAAAAATGACCCCATTTTAGAAACTACACCCCTCAATGTATTCAAAACTGATTTTACAAACGTTGCTAACCCAGTGTTCCACAAGAATTAAAGGAAAATGTAGATGAAATTTCAGAATTTCACTTTTTAAATTTTACATTTTCATCCATTTTTTTCCATTAACAAAGCAAAAGTTAACAGTCAAACAAAACTCAATATTTATTACCCTGGTTCTCTAGTTTACAGAAACACCCTATTTGTGATCATAAACTGCTGTGCAGGCACACGACAGGGCGCAGAAGGAAAGGAACGCCATATGGTTTTTGGAGGGCAGATTTCACTAGAGTAGAAACTCCAAAAAGTGACCCCATTTTGGAAACTACGGGATAAGTTGGCCGTTTTGTTGGTACTATTTTAGGGTACATATGATTTTTGGTTGCTCTATATTACACTTTTTGTGAGGCAAGGTAACAAAAAATAGCTGTTTTGGCACCATTTTTATTCTTTGTTATTTACAACGTTCATCTGACAGATTAGATAATGTGATATTTTTATAGAGCAGGTCGTTACGGACATGGCAATATCTAATATGTATACTTTTTTAAATTTAAGTTTTACACAATATCATTTTTCAAACAAAAAAACATCATGTTTTAGTGTCTCCATAGCCTTAGAGCTGTAGTTTTTTATTTTTTTAGGCGATTGTCTCAGGTAGGGGCTCATTTTTTGCAGGATGAGGTGATTGGTACTATTTTGGGGGCATACACCTTTTTGATAGCTTGTTGTTGTACTTTAAGTGATGTAAGGCATTTTTTAAACCGTTTTTATTTTATTACTTTCACAGTGTTCACCTGAGGGGTTAGGTCATGTGATATTTTTATAGAGCCGGTCGTTAAGGATGCAGCAATACCAAATATGTCTTTTTTTCTTTTCTACTTTTTTAACAATTTTATGTGTTTTATTTTGGGAAAATGGCTTTTTTTACGTGAAACTTTTTTTTATTATGGAAAACACTTTTTTTGACTTTTTGTGTACCACTCTGGGACTTCAACTTCTGGGGGTCTGATGCCCTCTGCAATACAATACATCGAGTATTGTAATGTATTGACTGTCAGCTTTGATGCTGACAGCCTGCCTATGAGACACAGGCTCAAGGGTTGGATCTCACAGGCTTCCGTAGAAGGCAGTCCTGATGCCTATGGAAGGAATGCATCGGGGCTGCCTTATGTCACATTGGGTCACCGTCACTGCAGCGCGGGGACCCGATGGGGAAGCGGAGGGCACCCATACCCTCTGCAAACCCTGTGCGTGCTGTGGTCAGCGTTGACGCAGCATACAAGGGGTTATTATGCCAGCATCTCCAGGCCGTGTATGCCGGCGTATACAGCAGCAGGTCTCCGACCATTTGAGAATGCGGGACCCCTGCCTTTGATCAGGCGGGCGCAACTCCTGCACCCGCCAGATCAGCGCGCCGTACATGTACGTCAATGGTCCTTAAGGGGTTAAATTAGTAGTATCACTAGTATCAGAAGAAGTACAGCGGCGTCTTAAAAAGATTAAAATAGACAAATCGCCAGGACCAGATGGCATACACCCCCGTATCCTAACAGAATTAAGTAATGTCATAGCCAGACCCTTATTTCTTATATTTAAGGACTTTATACTGACAGGGAGTGTTCCTGAGGATTGGCGCATAGCAAATGTGGTGCCAATATTTAAAAAGGGTCCAAAAACAGAGCCCGGAAACTATAGGCTGGTAAGTTTAACATCTGTTGTGGGTAAACTGTTTGAAGGTTTTCTAAGAGATGTTATCTTGGAGTACATCAATGAAAATAAGCAAATAACGCCTTATCAGCATGGCTTCATGAGGGATCGGTCATGTTAAACTAATTAAATCAGTTTCTATGAGGAGGTAATTTCTAGATTTGACCGCGGCGAATCAATGGATGTGGTAAATCTGGACTTCTCCAATGCATTTGACACTGTACGACATAAAAGGTTAGCATATATAATGAGAAAGCTTGGACTGGAAGAACATGTCTGTATGTGGGTAAGTAACTGGCTCAGTGATAGAAAACAGAGGGTGGTTATTAACTGTACACTCTCAGATTGGGTCACCATCACTAGTGGGGTACCACAGGGGTCAGTATTGGGCACTATTCTCTTCAATATATTTATTAATGATCTCATAGAAGGTTTGCACAGTAAAATATGAATTTTTGCAGGTGACACTAAACTGTGTAAAGTAAATTTAGTGAACAGCAAATTAAGCTGTAGAAACCAGTGTCAGACAGCTGCTGCCAAGGCCAATAAGATGACGGGTTGCATCAAAAGGGGCATAGATGCCCGTGATGAGAACATAGTCCTGCCACTTAACAAATCACTAGTCAGACCACACATGGAGTACTGTGTACATTTCTGTGCTCCTGTGAACAAGGCAGACATAGCAGAGTTGGAGAGGGTTCAGAGGAGGGCAACTAAAGTAATAACTGGAATGGGCGGACTATAACTATGTATAAATATATCAGGGGTCAGTACAGAGATCTCTCCCAGTACAGGTTTGTACACAAACATAGAAGAGGATTCTTTACAGTAAGAGCAGTGAGACTATAGAACTCTCTGCCTAAGAAGGGGGTGATGGTGAATTCACTAAAAGAATTCAAGAGGGGCCTGGATGTATTTCTGGAGTGTAATAATATTACAGGTTATAGTTACTAGAGAGGGGTCGTTGATCCAGGGAGTTATTCTGATTGTCTGATTGTAGTCGGGAATGAATTTCTTTTCCCCTAAAGTGAGGAAAATTGGCTTCTTCCTCACAGGGGTGTTTTGTCTTCCTCCGGATCAACTTGTAGGATAACAGGCCGAACTGGATGGACAGATGTCTTTTTTTGGCTCTATAAACTATGTTACTATGTATCTCCTGTGAATGTACATTAGTTCATAAGGGAGTGAATTCTAAATAACACATTATCCCCATAATACCTTTCACCTCCTCCCATATTTTATTCATCATAAACAATACTGAGTTTACCCCACTTTTCTTATTTGAATATCCTGTTTCCAACACCTCAAATATTGAATCGTGTTTTATCTTATCTACTAATTTAAACAGCTCTTCCTTTATTTAGTTTATCTCAAAATTATTTATGTGAACAAATTGTGCAACTAAATAACAAGTGCACCAATCTGGTAACGCCAATCCACCTTCCTTCCCAGGCAACTGTAGTATTTCCTTTCTAATTCCCCCCCATTCCTACCCCCCCCCCCAAATAAACCCTCTAGTTTTTTCATCAAATACTTTAAAAATACTCTTAGATATCACCATTGGTGAGTTTTGAACAATAAATAAACTTGGGGAAGAAAGATCATTTACAGCAAATTTATCCGACCCATCATAATACTACCTTTTTTCCCTATTACTTTTACCCCTGTGTTTATCCTCCTTTGATCAACTCCCAAAGCCATTACAAGTAATTTACCCCAATTTATCTTCAAACCTGAAAAATATCCAAGCGTGTCTAAAACTTTCATCACTTCTTCCACTTCAGTATCCAAATCCCCGAGAAATTATAAAATATCATCCGCATATAGTGCAATTTTTCTTCAATATTGCCATATTTAAACCCCTGTATCTTTCTATTTTCTCTTATCAACATAGCTAATAGTTCTATTGCTAATGCAAAAAGCAATTTTTCAACCTTTTGCCACATTTCGGGGTTCAAACAAAAACATATAACATTTTACATTTTTGGTGAAGAATCAACAAGTGGGTCACAATTGTGAAGTGGAACGAAATTTATTGGATCATTTAAACTTTTTTGTAAAAATAAAACTGAAAAGTTGAGCGTGCAAAATTATTCAGCCCATTTACTTTCAGTTCAGAAAACTCACTCCAGAAGTCCATTGAGGATCTCTGAATGATCCAATGTTGTCCTAAATGACTGATGAAGATAAATAGAATCCACCTGTGTGTAATCAAGTCTCCATATAAATGCACCTGCTCTGTGATAGTCTCAGGGTTCTGTTTAAAGCACAGAGAGCATCATGAAGACCAAGGAACACACAAGGCAGGTCTGTGATACTGTTGTGGAGAAGTTTAAAGCCGGATTTGGATTTCCCAAGCTTTAAGCATCCCAAGGAGCACTGTGCAAGCGATCATATTGAAATGGAAGGAGTATCAGACCACTGCAAATCTACCAAGACCTGGCCATTCCTCTAAACTTTCATCTCAAACAAGGAGAAGACTGATCAGAGATGCAGCCAAGAGGCCAATGATTACTCAGGATTAACTGCAGAGATCTACAGCTGAGTTGGGAGAGTCTGTCCATAGGACAACAATCAGTCGAACACTTCACAAATCTGGTCTTTATGGAAAAGTGGCAAGAAGAAAGCCATTTCTCAAAGATATCCATAAAAAGTTTCGTTTACAGTTTGCCACAAGCCACCTGGGAGACACACCAAACATGTGGAAGAAGGTGCTCTGGTCAGATGAAACCAAAATCCAACTTTTTGGAAACAATGCAAAACGATATGTTTGGCATAAAAGCAATACAGCTCATCACCCTGAACACACCATCCCCACTGTCAAACATGGTGGTGGCAGCATCATGGTTTGGGCCTGCTTTTCATCAGCAGGGACAGGGAAGATGGTTAAAATTGATGGGAAGATGGATGGAGCCAAATACAGGACCATTCTGGATGAAAACCTGTTGGAGTCTGCAAAAGACCTGAGACTAGGACGGAGATTTATCTTCCAACAAGACAATGATCCTAAACAAAGCAAAATCTACAATGGAATGGTTCAAAAATAAATGTATCCAGATCTTAGAATGGCCAAGTCAAAGTCCAGACCTGAATCCAATTGAGAATATGTGGAAAGAGCTGAAAACTGCTGTTCATAAATGCTCTCCATCCAACCTCAAAGAGCTCGAGCTGTTTTGCAAGGAAGAATGGCCAAGAATTTCAGTCTCTAGATGTGCAAAACTAATAGAGACATACCCCAAGCGACTTGCAGCTGTAATCGCAGAAAAGGTGGACCAACAAAGTATTAATAATGCAAGGTGGCCGAATTTTTATTATTACAAAAAAAGTTTAAATGATCCAATAAATTTCGTTCCACTTCACAATTGTGACCCACTTATTGTTGATTTTTCACCAAAAATTTAAAATGTTATATCTTTTTGTTTGAAGCCTGAAAAGTTCCAGGGGGCCGAATACTTTCGCAAGGCACTGTATTAACTTAATCCAATTTATAAAGTTCTCCCTAAAGCCAAAACACTTAAATACGACCTATAAATACTCCCATTCCATAGTCAAAAGCCTTAACTGCATCTAAAGAAAATATACCCTTTCCTTCCCTCTCTACACCTCCAAAAGAAACAATCAAAAAAACCTTCAAATATTGGTCTGAAGATTCCTTCCTGGAATAAACCCAGTTTGGTCCTCATTACTTATGTCACTTATTATTATGCTCCACTCCCCCCTCCCCCCCTTTATTCCCTTGTAGCCGCCTACTAACTTATATCTTCATTGTGGGCCATTTCTCTATAGTTCTTTAGATTCAGCCCAATTATGAGCTTCTTCTGGTGTCTGAAAAATATTTATTTTTTCCTGATATATAACTCGCAACTTCGCTGGAAACATTAAGCTATATTTCACGCCGGCCTGCCTTAACCTTCTTTTAATATCTCTATATTTCTGCCTCGCTTTACTTGTATTCAAAGAATAATCTAGAAATATCATTATTTTTTTTACCCTGGATCTGAAATTTAATGTCCTCACAGCTTTCAAAATATTGTCACAATCTTTAGACATTAATAACTTAACTAAAATAGCTCTTGGATTTTCTCCAGGTGACCTTCTCTGTGTGGATACCCTATGGGCTCTTTCTACCATAAAAAAGCTTGAAAATGTTCCTTCCTTACAGTTTTCCACTAACTACTGTTGAATCAAACCCAATCCCAAACATCTTAAATTTGCTCTATGTGCTGTACCCTCCAGCTCATTTACTTTGTTTTCCAATACCGATTTTGTTGTTTTTAGTAATGCTACATCTTTTTTTTTTTTTTAATTTGATTGTACCGTTCCAATTTGGCTAGCTACATTACCCATCGTTCCTTCTAACTTGGTTACCATGTGCAATTTTTGTTTAATTGTTTTTACATCTAACTCCATACTCTCAGCCCTATCAGCCTTTTCTCTCCCTTCCTCCTCACCCCTCATAGCTGTTTCAGAATGGGGTCTCCCTTCTTCTTCTCCCATGTTATGCCTAAATTTAGGTGATTTTGGGGGAGTAGCAGCTGACATGTATTCATTTATTGCGTTTTGTTTAGACTTTGGCTCTAAACCCCCACACCACCACAGACCTCCTAACATTTCCCCCTTGTTTCTCTTTTCTTTCCACTTTTTTTCCTCACTTCCTCCTTTGTTTCCTCATAAAAAAAACAAAACAAGGAATTGTAATTGTAATCCCTCTCGTAATTTAACAGATCCTTAATCCTTTATAACAGCTTGTCCTGATTTAGTCCATAATCCCCAAATTGTCTGTATAAATAAGCATAGAGGGAAAAAAAGGATTAATTAATAGATAAATATGTAAATAAAAAGGAAAAAGTTCACTCAGGGAAGCAGGAAGATGACTGTTCTTCTCCTCCAGCTCACAGGTTACAACATACGGTTTCAGCGCCACATCCACAAAGACATGTATTTAACATACAATCACAGAAAAAAAACGTGGTCTAAAATGGAAGAAAATTGCTCAAAGCCCATATGCTGTTGCGCATATCAAACCGGGGGAGCAATTCCTGCACATGTGATCCGTTGCTAACAGCAGTCCCCAGCAAAAATGCATACAGTGGAGGATGCCTGCAGCGGACCACATGTACCACAAAACCATCCTACACAAGCTAACAAATTGTGCAGATGTGGCGAACAATATAATCAAACAATCACTAATAAAGGTGCACCTTTATTAGTGATTGTTTGAATGTATTCAACATATTTTAACAATCAGTCATAAAGGGGTTGTCTGAGTTATGAAAAAAAAAATATATATAGCACTGTAAATATGATGGGCAGCAATATATAACTAAGTTAAGCAAGTTTTAGGCAAAAAAAATATATATTTCCTCATTTCTCTGGTTCTCTTTGTTTACCTGCAATAACAACAATCACTGAGTGACATGCCTGCCTGCTAGGATACTCAGCAGCATGTTGTATGTGTAGGACTACAAGTCCCAGCTGTACAATGACACTGCTGATACACACAGGGTCTTTCTCCTACCTGTTCTTGTGCAATACTCTACAGATCTCCTCTAATATGTCAGCTCCTGTACTCAGCATTTGTCTCCTCACTGCCTGCAGCTACTTAGTAAAGCCTTCAGCCCTGAGTCTGTGGTGGCTGAAGGGGTTAAGGTTTTACCTGAAAGAATCCAGGGAGAGAGCAGCAGGCAGCTTTCTCTCAGGCTTGTGCAGGAAACATTTAGAGCAGGGAGAGAAGCTGACATCACAGGTAATGTGACCCTCAGTGAAATCTGAGAAATCAGCAATTGTAGAAGCAGAAAGTGCATGGAAATGCTGTTATATTTGATTAGTTAGCAACATATAAAGTACAAAACAATAACTTGAAACGAAACCTAATATTAAAGGGGTTGTCCGTTAGCTTAGTTACAGTCATGGCCAAAAGTTTTGAGAATGATACAAATATTAATTTTTACAAAGTCTACTGCTTCAGTTTTTATAATGGCAATTTGCATATACTCCAGAATGTTATAAAGAGTGATCAGCTTAACAGCAATTACTTGCAAAGTCAATATTTGCCTAGAAAATGAACTTTATCCCCCAAAACACATTTCAACATCATTGTAGCCCTGCCTTAAAAGGACCAGCTAACATCGTTTCAGTGATTGCTCCATTAACAGAGGTGTGGGTGTTGATGAGGACAGGGCTGGAGATCAATCTGTCATGATTAAGTAAGAATGACACCACTGGACACTTTAAAAGGAGGCTGGTGCTTGGCATCATTGTTTCTCTTCTGTTAACCATAGTTATCTCTAAAGAAACACGTGCAGTCATCATTGCACTGCACAAAAATGGCCTAACAGGGAAGAATATTGCAGCTAGAAAGATTGCACCTCAGTCAACAATCTATCGCATCATCAAGAACTTCAAGGAGAGAGGTTCCATTGTTGACAAAAAGGCTCCAGGGCGCCCAAGAAAGACCAGCAAGCGCCAGGACCGTCTCTTAAAAGTGTTTCAGCTGCGGGATCGGGCTACCAGCAGTGCAGAGCTTGCTCAGGAATGGCAGCAGGCAGGTGTGAGTGCATCTGCACGCACTGTGAGGCGTAGACTCTTGGAGCAAGGCCTGGTCTCAAGGAGGGCAGCAAAGAAGCCACTTCTCTCCAGAAAAAAACATCAGGGACAGACTGATATTCTGCAAAAGGTACAGGGAGTGGACTGCTGAGGACTGGGGTAAAGTCATTTTCTCTGATGAATCCCCTTTTCGATTGTTTGGGACATCTGGAAAACAGCTTATTCGGAGAAGACGAGGTGAGCGCTACCACCAGTCTTGTCTCATGCCAACTGTAAAGCATCCTGAAACCATTCATGTGTGGGGTTGCTTCTCAGCCAAGGGAATCAGCTCTCTCACAGTCTTGCCTAAAAACAAAGCCATGAATAAAGAATGGTACCAGAATGTCCTCCGAGAGCAACTTCTCTTCTCCCAACCGTCCAAGAGCAGTTTGGCGATCAACAATGCCTTTTCCAGCATGATGGAGCACCTTGCCATAAAGCAAAGGTGATAATGAAGATTACTTACGGTAATTGGATTTTCCGGAACCCAGGACAGCACGTAGAGAGAGAGAGAGAGGATCCGCCCCCCGAGACAGGAAACCTGCACAAAATAAAAAGGCGGAGACTCTCCTCCACCTCAGTGTGAGTATCCAAGCATGAGCAAAGACTGAAATAACGTTATTTATAATATCCATAGAAATATACCACATACTTTTTTTTTTTTTTTAAATGCACACCCGTGCCACCCAACAACAATCAAGGGAGGGAAATAAGGGTGCTGTCCTGGGTTCCGGAAAATCCAATTACGTAAGTAATCTTCATTTTTCCCAATCACCCAGGACAGCACGTAGAGAGCGAAATATCAGAGATAGAATCAGGGTGGGACAGCCACAGAAAGCACCTGTTCTCCAAAGGACAGATCCCCAGAGGATGAAAGATCAAGTCTGTAGTGTCTGTAAAAAGTGGACGGAGAGGACCAAGTCGCTGCCCTGCAGATGTCTTCAATAGAAACACTGCGTCTCTCCGCCCAAGAAGTTGAAACCGCCCGAGTAGAATGTGCTCTAAGATTCTCAGGAATAGAAACACCAGAAGAGGAATATGCAAGAGAAATTGCTGAGGTAATCCACCTTGAGATAGAAGATTTTGAAGCCGTACCGCCCTTGTTCTTCCCCTGGAAGATAACAAAAAGGGAGGAAACTTTCCTCCAAGCTTTAGTACAGTCAAGGTATTGTAATATGGCTCTTCTAACATCCAAACAATGAAGGTTCTGCTCTTCCTGATTTTTTGGATTTTGGAAAAAGGCTGGTAGTACTACATTCTGAGTTCTATGGAATTTACTAGCAACCTTGGGTAGGAAAGCTGGGTCTGGAGAAATCAAGACTATCTTCTAAAATAGTAGTGAAGGGCGGGTTGATAGACATAGCCTGAATTTCACTAATGCGTCTGGCAGATGTAAGGGCAACTAGTAGGCAAACCTTAAGAGTTAAAATCCCAATCGGAAGGTTATCTAACGGCTCAAAGGGAGGTCTGGTTAGAGCATTCAACACTAGATTAAGATCCCAAGGAGCTACTTTTGGGGATACAGGTAAAGATGACCTACTGATTGACCTGAAAAATCTAGACACCCAAGGGGAATTAGCCAAATCCTGACTAAAGAGGGCCGAAAGGGCAGAAACATGAACTTTTAGGGTATTAAATGCTAAACCCATATCTAAACCCCTCTGCAGGAATTCAAGAACAGGATTCACAGGAACTGACTCTGGAAGGGAATCAAACCTAATACCAGAAAAGTCTAAAAAGTTCAACCATACCCTATGATAAATTTTAATAGTAGACTTTTTCCTGCTTTTAATCAAGGTAGCCACCAACCTGTCTGAAAACCCCTTTTTCACTAACAGGCTCCTCTCAAATTCCACGCCGTCAGATTGAGATTCCTTACTGACGGGTGGAAAACTGGCCCCTGACCCAGAAGATCCCCGTCCTCCGGAAGGACCCAGGGATCTGAAATGGACATCCTCCTCAGCCAGGGGAACCAAGATCTTCTTGGCCAAAAGGGGGCTATCAGGATAACTCTTGCTTTCTCCTCCCTGATCTTTCTCAGAACTCTTGGAATTAAGGGGATCGGGGGAAAAGCATAGGCTAAGGGGTAATCCCACTTCTGAACCAGGGCATCTATAACAGCCGGGGATCCCCTGGGGTCTAATGAAAAGAACCTTGGCAGCTTCTTGTTCCTTGTTGTGGCAAACAGATCTATCTCTTGACATCCCCAAAGAGCCACTATCTTCCTGAAAACCACTTGGTTGAGACCCCATTCTGCCTGGGAGAGATGCCGCCTGCTGAGGAAATCCGCCCGGGTGTTGTCTACACCCCGAATATGGACCGCAGTTATGGAAAGAAGATGTTTCTCTGCAATAGAAAAAATCCTCTGGCTTTCTGACATTAGTCCCTGACACCTTGTGCCCCCCTGTCTGTTCAGGTAGGACACCATAGTGCGATTGTCTGACAGGACCCTCACATCTGCCCCTCTTAACAAATGTAGGGCTCCCACCAGAGACTTTCGAACTGCTGTCAGTTCCTTCAGATTGGAAGAGTTCTCCTTTTCCGGACCCTCCCAGGAACCCTGCAGTAGAAAACCCTGACCATGTGCTCCCCAGCTTACCGGACTTGCATCTGTAGTGAGACAGATCATTCTTTCTAATTTCCAAGGAAGACCCTGGTCTAAATTCTCCCTTTTTAGCCACCAGGACAGGTCTGACAGGGTCTGCTCTGAAATTCCTCAATTTCCCCTCTAATGAGACTCTGCCCCTGTCCCAGAAAGTAAGAATCTCCCATTGGAGAGCTCTGACGTGAAACTGAGCCCACCGGACTGCAGGGATACATGATGTTAGGGAACCTAAGACTGCCATTCCCTGTCTCAGTGAGACTTCCTGAAGCCTTTGGAGGTCTGAGACTACCCGAAAAATATTTAGGATTTTTTCCCCTGTCAAAAAAGTCTAATGGGAGACAGAGTCCAGAAGAAGCCCCAGGAACGTCTGAGACTGAGACGGGAGCAAGCGTGATTTTTCCCTGTTCAGAATCCATCCTAGCTCTATAATAATCTGGGACACTGTCTGAACCGCTCTTTTGCAACTGGTCTCCGAATCTGCTACTATCAGAAAATCGTCCAGATATGGGATGAATAAGATATCGTGCACCCTTATATGTGCACTCATCTCTGCCACTATCTTTGTGAATACCCGGGGGGCTACAGACAGACCGAAGGGCATGGCCCTGAACTGGAGGTGAAACAATACTCCCCTCACTGGGACTGCTACCCTCAAGAATCTCTGATGCGGTGGAAAAATTGGGACATGATAATAAGCATCTCTTAAGTCCAGAACTGCCATGAAACAAAGTGGGAAAAGCAGGTTGACCACTGATTTTATTGACTCCATCTTGAACTTTTTTACATTCAATACGGTTCAGCTTTTTTAAATTTATAATTGTCCTGTAGGAGCCATCCGGTTTTTTTACTAGAAACAAATGGGAGTAAAACCCTTTCCTCTTTTTCTTCTTCTGGTACTTTTTCTAGGACCCCCTTGTCCAGGAGCTTCAGAACTTCTTCCTCCATGGCAGAAATTCCTTGCTTTGATGCCTGCACCTTTGTTATTAGGAACCTTTTTGGGGGAAGAGAATGAAAATCTAACTTTAGACCATTTTTCTATAATGTCCAAGACCCAGGAACTGTCCTGAAATATGGGCCCAGGTAGGGAGAAAACCTTTTAATCTTCCGCCTACCTGACCTCTGGCGTCATTGGGTATCCGGTTTCTTTTTATCACCTCTAGACTGATTGAAGAAAAATCCTCTTCCCCTTTTCTGGCCTCTGTATCTATCCTCTTTTCCTTTTCTCTGATTGTCCCTGTCACGAAAGGAACGAAAGGAACGATTCTGTCCTCCCGAAAATGAAAAAGGATGATGACCTGAAACCGGGGAACTTTTTCTTATTGTCTGCTGCCTTCTCCAATAATTCATCCCAGTGCTGGCCCAAACAAAAACTCCCCTTCACATGGTACTCCACAAAGCCTCTGTTTGGAAGCAAGATCACCCTTCAGTTCTTTAGCCATAACGCCCCTATGGGCAGAGTTGGATAATGCCGAAGATCTGGCAGCGAGTCTAACAGAATCTGCAGAAGCATCTGCAAGGAAATCTGCCGGCTTTTCTTAAAGTGGGAAGGGAGGCTAAAATCTCCTCTCTGGAAACTTTATATACGAAGCTGGGAATCAAGCTCAG